>JAOXJP010097516.1:0-14491 GCA_025762735.1 Platanus orientalis | reverse complement strand
TAAAATATATATATATATATATATATATATATATATATATATATATATATATATATGAAAAAACTTAGATGACAAAAGGGAAGTTGTAGACTTGGAACAAAAGACCAGAGGGAAAACAACATGACACAGTAATGTGAATTTTATAGCTTTACACATTGGGTTAGAGGGCATTATGGTATAAAACAGAGTTAGGCATTATGGTTAAAAAAATAGAGTTAATCAGTTAATTTCTTGGAAAACTTGTCTGAGTTGCTTGGAAAACTCAAGCGAGTTACTTGGTGACCAACTTGTTGATGTCATCCCAGTTTTAGTAGCTGGTCAATAAGAAACTCTGTCGAGTCAAGTAACTCAGCTGGGTTTCCCGATTAACTAGCTGGTTTTTAAACGATTAACTAGCTGGTTTTTAAATGCTAGTCAAAATATCATTTATTTTCTCTCTCTTCTAAATCTTCTTCCTTTTAATTATCTTTAACTTCTATATTAATCACCTCCCATAAAAAGTTTCTCATTAAATTATCTTTCCTAAAATTCTCTCTCGTCTCTTAAACATTTCCACACGTTTCTTTCCTTATTAATCTCTTTCTTTCTATTTTCTCGAACAAATCATCTGCATTAAATGAAAACTGTCGTCAAAACAAGACATGCATACCAAAAATATTGAAATTTCAATATTGGGCAAGAGTTATCATACTGTAAACTATAAGTGGGCCCACTCTTAACCACATGTATTTTTTATGGCAGTTCCTAGTTATTGCATTTTAAGCTTGTTGAAGGGGATTTGCTTTGTGTACGAGTCTCTGTCTACTTCTTAGGGATAGGCATGGGTTAGGCTCAAGCTGGGCCATGATAGGCTCAAAAAAGTGACATACACTTTTTGGGAGATGCCTTTCACTTTTTGCTGCTGATGTGTTGGCCTCTAATGTCAGTCCTACATTTGGGTGACCTTAGTTGGTCTTACCAAATCCTCATGGTGAGGGATGATGATGCGAGTTGTGTCTAAAAAGCAGTGCACTTTGGCGTGAGGAGGCGTGCTCCTCAATTGAAGCTGAATATCGGAGTCTCGCAACCACTTTGGCCGAAATATGTTGGCTAATCATGTTGCTCGCGTCCTGCTCTTATCGATTCCTGTTGTCTGGTGTGACAACAAATCAGCAATAGCTCTTGCTTCTAACTCTGTATTCCACGCCAAAGCCAAACATATTGAAATTGAAATTGATTTTCGTTTAACCAGGGAGAAAGGAGAGAGCAGTAATGTTGAGGAGTGGCTTTGTACAGTTGGTTAAGTTGTTTCAACAACCATAACTAACTTATCTTGTATTTGTGTTTCTTTATAAATAAGATCGATGGTAGCCTGACGAAGGCAACCAAGCATTTCTATCTCTTCTGTCTAAAGTTCTTTAAAAAAAAAAAAGCAATGCCTTCTGGAGCAACATAACTGCCTACTAAATAAAATATATTTCTGCTAGTTTTTCACAATTTCACATGCATTAATTAAGCCTTAGCTAAGTTCATTCATAACTGCTTACTACACATTTATGAGATTATGCACATAGAATAAGTGGTTGATAGCAATGCCTTACGATTGATCCTCCGTGCCCAGATAAGGATTTGCATTTTCCACTTATTCATGACATCATGCACAAAGAAAAAGTAGCAATTCAAGAAAATGGGTGTATAAGTAAGATGGAAGTCATAGTCTTTCCCTTAAAATTCTTTTTAATTTTTTGGTTGACCCCGTTCTTCAAGGTTGTTTAATTGGGTAGAAATAATATTCATTTAAAGGCAAAAGAAAAAGATAATGCAATATCATAACAAACCCCAATGAACAATCATCCTGAACCAAGTCTATATAATGCAAGAGAAACCATTAAGTAATCCAAGTAAAGATGGAGATAGATTCGGAAAAGAGAGGACTTCAATATATAAGATTCCACACTTGTTCTCTCCTCTGACCCCTCTGTTTATTCTTTAATAAATTTTAACCTTTAACTATTTTATTATCTTTTTGTGTTTTTATTAAGTTGGGCCTCGGGCTGGGCCGAGGTAACCCACACCCAGCCCTAACTCACGTGGGTGTTTATCTCAAATGGAAGGATCACACGGTTAATGGGGGTTGACTCTATATTAATCCCAAGAGGATGGTGGTTCGAGTCTATCGAGATTCTTAAACTTCTTTTCTTTATATGTTCAAAATGATGAGCCGATAGGGTGAAGTGAAACGTCACACTGAAATTTCGCATTGATGTGACCTTACACAAGCAATATTAAGTAGATTCCAAACTGCTCATTGGGACCCCAGTTAATTGTTTTGGGGTGTTACAGAGGCTAAATGATATTGTTCATACCTCATCGGTATACTCAATTTTTTGTTCTATTGTTTAGTGACTTTCCAGTTGCTTTTTGGAGCCGCATCCCTCCTTTGTGTCTTGGAGTACCAGTGGAGCACCAAAAATGTGGATCAGAGGATATCAATCCAAGGGTGGCACTTAGATTTAAAATTGTTTTGGTAAAATGTGTACCCATAAAAACTGGGGATAACAATGTGTTGATGGATCAAGTTCATGTCATATTGATTTGAGAGAAGGGTATACGACTATATGGCATTACCTGAACCTGATCGATTTATTAATCATGTCCACCCGCTTTGAGCCAAAGCATGTTTATAGCCAACCTTAACCCGTTTATATCATGTTGGGTTTGCGGGTTATGTGATAATTCATGTTTGAGGATCAGATTTGTGTCGGGTTCTCAGGGTCAACAGTGCCACCCCTAATAAAAGTGAGATATGTAGGGTTAAAACCATTAAAAAAAGTGTTCAAATGAACATTTACTCCCGGGCTCGGATTATGTGAAAATGAATCTCATGAGAACTGTGCAAACAACACTAGAGGAGTTGACGCATTAGTACAGAAAAGTGATTTACACATTTTGGTGGGCACTTATCACTTTTCGGTGCTGATGTGTCTGCAAACTGGTGCCATTTGCACAGTTCTCAAGAGATTAGTTTTCACATAATTTTTTTCCTTTACTCCCTATTTAAATGAGGTACCAAATTCAAAAAACCATCACGTGTCACTGTGTGGCAGAAGACAGGGCAGAACATTTGCTTCTTTATATTTATATTTCACTGCTAAAATTACTTCTCATTGAGACATTGCCCCATGTTAAGGACTATTTCGAGAATGAGGAATTGGCAAACCACTAGAGCTGTCAATCGGGCTAGGTAGGGCCGGGCAAGGATTAACCCGAGCCCATCCCAAAGTATGAAACCCCAGCCCATGCCCAAACCGAGTCTGAATTTTGCTCAAACCCCTTTGCCCGAGCCCAACACATGGTAATTATACGGGTTTTGGGCCGAGTTCAGGCAGCCTGAAATGGTAAAAAAAATTATGTATCAGAATTAGATTTGAACTCTTGAGACTTAGCAGGTTCATGTCTTAACCATTAAGCAAGTTTAAATTATATATATAATCATTAATATATATTAAAAAATCATTTTTTTGGGGCTTCGGGCCGGGGCTTCAAGTTTTATTCACTTCGGGCTGGGCCGGGCATCGGGCTAAAATAACTTAAACCCAAGTTCAGCCTGAAAATTAGATTGGCCCTAATATTTGGGCCCGTGCCCAGCCTAGCCCAAAATCCAACATGCCCAACCCGCTCAATTTCAGGGCTGGTCAAGTTGGGCTTCGGGCCAGCCCGGCCCAATTGACAGTCCTACAAACCACTCTCTTTTTTAATTTCTTTTTTTAGAGACATTTCACAAATTTTTCTTTTTGGGTAAATAAAGGTATTTTACAATTCACATGAGACTTTCCAATATGTACTTTTTTCTTGGGAATTTCAATCAAAATAATAAAAAAAATAATCAATTTAAAAATAAAATGTATCTAGAAAGAGGACAGATGTTCTATTCCATCCGGGATTTGTCGTACGTCCGGGTTGGTGTCCAGGACACCATAGTACTTCACATGGAATAAAATGGGCGGGATTTGAAATTTTATCAAAGTCCTGCCCATTTTATTCCACTTGAAGCCTCATGGTGTCCTGAACAGCAAATCCTGGACAGAACATCTTTTCCGATCTAGAAAGCATTTAGATGGCGCACGTTACATAGACAGACCATATGATACATCAAATACCTTAATGGGTCCCACACGTACACATGAGACTATACACATCAGTCGATCCCACATTAACTCCATATGCACAAATGATACATCTAATCCCCGAATGGCCCCGCATGCACACATTGACATCCACTTTGTTTCCATGTCACCTGTGTTACGGTGGCAATGTTTGACAGGATCCGTGAATCCGACACAAACCTAGAAATAAGCGGATTAGGGTTGACTGTATACGTGTTCCAGGACAAAGCGGTCAGTTGGCTCATTTTGGCACGATTAATAAATAGGTGGGGTTCAGGTTGACCTATAGAGTCGTATACCCTTAATTAACTTGACATGACAGGAATCTTACCCGTCAACACCAATTACCGCATAACCCATGAACCCGACGCCAACCCAACCCAAAATAGGCGTATTAGGGTTGATTGTAAACGTGTGTTGGATCAAAGTGGCTCGACCTGCTTTGACACAATAAATAAATGGGTTGGGTTCGGGTTGAACCATATAATTGTATACCCTTATCTCAACACAAGACGAATTGGACCTGCCAACACTAATTGCACCCCTCCCTGTCTAGCATGAGAGAGAGAGATTGCTCTTTTCTTATCTTTCAATAAAAAGCAGGAAAATGATTGTGTGTTGTTCATTATTAAACCTCTCCTCACATTCAAGAACAATGACCACGACAAAAAGAAATAATAATAATAATAACCTTTATTTCTATCTTTTTATCCCTCCATATCTCTCAAGTTTCCTATGCTCTAATTTTACTAAAAGTGACCCAACCACGGATCTTAGAACCCAAATGGTGGATCCCTATCCATTGTCAAGGTTAGGGATCATAATAATGGAAAACAAATTGCAAACTATCTTGGTGGATTTGAATAGCCACTTCTTGGGATATATCGAACTCTCCAATTCCATTTGCCAAGTGCTATACCTGTTGGGAAAGTTGTCTCAAATTCAATTTGAGATGCAATCTGAGTGTGGAATCTGGATGAAAATCTTTACCTGTATTTTGGTCTGATGGGTCTGACCTGATCCATGTGAAGTAGGGTTTTCGTGGGTTAAAAGTTGTGTAGGAAAGAAAGAAAAAAAAAGAAAGAAAGAAAAAAAAAGATACAATCACATACAAGACAATGATTTACATGGTTCGACAAGATTGTCTATGTCCATAGATTCACACAGATTCCATTCTATTCAAAAGAGAAGATGGGCAAATTTCTCTACAGAACTACCTCTCATTCTCTCAAAACTCTCATTCGAAATTAGGGTTTTGACCATTTTATATAAGCAACATAGAAGTAAAATCTCAAGAATACCCCCAAATATATTTTTAGGTCTCGACCTACACGTCAGGGATGCCTTGTATTTTGAAGCTGCACGAAAAGTATTACTCAATCAATAATACTCCCAACTGTTAATTAAGCTCCATACTCAACAATCTCCCACTAGGTGACTAATTGCGATCAATCCAGCTCCATCTGTAAAACGCTGAACAAAAGTGTTAAATTGATGTGAATCTCCTCCCATATCCCTCAAGTTAAAAGACCGATAGAAGCTGAACATGTCTTCAGTTTCTCAATAGTAACCATCTTATTGAACATATCTATTGGATTAATATTGGTGTAGATCTTCTCCAAAGTAATTACTCTCTCTTCTAGAAGTGAACGTATAAAATGATACATCATGTCAATATGTTTGTCCTTGTATGAAAGGCAGAATTCTTTACAAGATGAGTTGCATTTTGATTGTCACTACAAAATTTGCAATCTCTTAACTTTTTACCCATCTTTTTAAAGATAAACTGTAGCCATATAAGCTCCTTATGCACTTTCATAGTTGCCATATATTTTGTTTCTATAGTAGAGAGAATAACAATCTTTTGCAATTTTGAAACCCAACTCATTGTTGCACTACCCAAAGTGAGGATGTAACATGTAGTACTCTTTTTACCATCTAGATCTCTTGCCATGTTAGAATCAATATATCATTGTAAAATAACTTGTGCACCACCATATCACAATGGCAAATCTATAGTACCTTTTAAATACCTCATCACTCACTTCACAGTTCATTAATGTTTATTACCTAGATTAGTCATAATCCTGATCAGAACTCCCACTGCATGAGCAATGTCTGATCTAGTGCAGACCATGACATACATAAGGCTACCACCTACAAATGCATATGGTATCTAACATGTAATGTTTCTCTTCATTTGTTGTTGCACTCTGCTATCTAGAAAGTTTAAAGTGACTCGCTAGAGGAGTTTTAACTAGTATAACACCATCAATGTTGAATCTTTTCAATGTTTTTTCAAAGTATTGTACTTGGGATAACCTCAACTGCCTATTCACCCCATAATTGCTAATCTACATACCATTGATTTGTTTTGCTGCATCCAAATCCTTCATAGAAAATTCTTTAGAGAGTTACTCTTTTAACCTTATTATTTTAATCATGCTTAAACCTACAACTAGCATATCATCTATATACAATATAAGAATAATGTAGGAATCACTAAAACTCTTGAAATAAAAACAATGATTAGTATGACATCTTTTATACCCATTATTAGACATGAAATATCAAACTTGACTTACCATTGTTTAGGTGCCTATTTCAACCCATACAAGCTTTTCTTGAGCTTAGACACCATATTCTCCTTACACGGTACCATGTACTCTTATGTTTTTTGTATAGAAATTTCTTAATTTAAAATTACCATGAAAAAATGTTGCCTTTACATCTAGCTACTCTACATGCAAGTCCTTTACTATCACAATACTCAAAACTAATCTAATAGTAGATTGTTTTACAATAGGAGAGAATAACTCTGAGTCTTCTATACTTGCTTCTTATTGAAATCCCTTCACAATAAATTTGGCCTTATATCATTTGGTATCATCATGCTTTTCTTTTAACCTGTAAACCCACTTGTTATCTAGATTTTTCTTTCCTTTAAGTAGCTCAACTAAATCGCATGTTTGATTTGATGATAAAGAATCCATCACATCATTCATTGCAAGCTCCCACTTATTTCTAGTTTCATAACATGCATAGCTTCTTCATAACACTCTATTTAAACAGTGTCAGTCAGTAATAAATAATTTAAATAGCATAAATATCGAGTCGGGGTCTTTCTTTGGCTAGATCTATTTGATCTCTTTAATGAGGGAGGTGGATCTTAAGGAAAACTTGAGTAGGAAAAACTTGAGTTTTCACATGAATATTTTCATATCAATGGGTTTTAATATATCCGTAGGTGATATTTCATCGAATTCCACTTATCTACTATCATTAGGATTTTTTGAATTTTCATTTTCCTCTGACCTCTCATCTACATAATATTTTCGTTAGTATGACATCCTTGTTCCTAATGACTTTTTTTTTGTCCCAAAATCGGTAGCCAAATTTATTAATGTCATATCCAATAAATGGGTATTTTCTAAACTTAGGATCTAATTTACTCCTCCCATCAGAATCAATATGGACATAAGTACAACCAAATATTCTCAATTGTGAAAGGTTTACCTCCTTTTCAGTCCATACTTCTTCTGGTAGTCCAAAATCCAATGCAACTAATGGTCCTTTATTAATCAAGTATGCAACAGTGTTCACTGCATCTACCCAAAACAATTTAGGCAATTTGACATTAATCCTCATGCTTCTAGCACGCTCTATAATAAATATGTTCATGTTCTCAACAACTCCATTCTACTGTGATTTCTTAGGAATATTTTTTTTGTTTTCAAATTCCATTAAGTATGCACCAATTTTCAAACTCATAAATATAGGTCTAACTTAATTGAGATATTTCAATTTCAGACCTTTTTCATTCTAAACTCTCAATCAAAGCCTTCCGCTTTCTAAAAACATTAAATACACCAGATTTATGGTACTATTATCAATAACAATTACAAAATAACGAGAACCACTAAGAAAATGTAGGCTGGTCCCCACACATTAGTATGAACCAAGTCCAATTTCTCAAGCCTTAGGGCCTTTTTGGCTTTTGAGAAACTTACCTTTTGAACTAACTCAAAGCATTCATTGATGTCTCTGTAGCTCTTGAAGTCTTCCTATGTGTTTCTTCGTTTAGGAGAACACCCATGACATCATCCTACTTCATCATATCAGAACTAGAGGAGTTTCTCATTCCAGACTATCCGAACTATCTGGTATTCTAGATAAATTCAATAGAGCCCTGATTTTGTCTTCAAAACTAATCCCAACCGATTTCAACTAACTCGTGATTGTATTGAACTCGTTTAAATGCTTAGCCACACTACCACCGTTAGTCAGCTTCATGTTGAATAATCTTTTCATAAAAAAACCTTATTCGATGTAGAGGGTTTCTCATACATCTTTGATAAAGCAGCCATAAGATCTGTCATCATTTTTTTCTTAGATATATTTAACACCAAAAATAAAGCAAGAAATAATCTAATTGTGTCAAGAACTTTCTTGTTGAAAAGTTGTCACTCATCATCTGTCATCTTCTTAGGCTTCTTTGATTTTCCTCCTAAAAGAAGACAAAGATTTTCTTGATAGAGAGTATCTTCAATTTTTATCTTCTAGAATCCAAAGTCTGAACAATTAAGCTTTTAAATTCTCACATTTTCTTCTTCCACCATTGCTCCCACTCGAACCTAGAAGCTCTGATACTAGTTATAAAGGAAATGTGCAAAAAAAAAAAAAAAAAAAAGATATAATCACACACAAGACATAACGATTTATTTGGTTTGGCAAGATTTCCTATTTCCATGGTTTAACTCCGATTATATTATTTTTAAAGTAAAGGATGAATGAATTGCTCTATAGAGGATGCCTCTTGTTCCGCATGCTAGGGGCATCTTGTTTTTCAAGGCCGCACAAACAGTACTCCTTAATCAATAATATTCCCAGTTGCTAATCAGGCTCCATCGTCGACAATATTTGGTTTTATGCTGCCGCATTTCATTGTAATCTCTTGTTCTTCATTCATAGTAAAACTTTCTTATTGTTTTTTCCCATGGATGTAGGTTTCAAGCCAAACCGCATAAAACATATGTGTTTTTTGTGTGATTGTTGTTTCCACAATTTTCTTTATTCTATTTTGTTGCATATTAACGCCAAATCTAGGAATTCTCCACAACAATACCAATTTGAACTAAAGACACATTTTTAATATGCACATGTCATAAATGCATAAGGTGTGTGCCAAAATGGATAGAAAGTAGAGTTGAGGTCTAAAGTAAAAGGAGTTTAAAATATTTAACATAAAATAGAAATTGTGGCTTGTTTGCCCCAAAATCACAAGACAAACAACTTGGTCAGTTTCAACAGAGTATATAGAAATCTTATGGTAGGTGAAAAAAATAACAATTTTAAATCCATTTCATCTTAGAAGATTTCTTTATAAACCCAAAGTCTATTTTAACAAAAATGTCACCTTATTATCTTTCTTTTTTCTTACACACAAGGAAGCATCTCTTCGTAGAAATCATAGGCTTAACCCTTCAAATTCCCCTTCTATTTCTCCTCCATTTTCATAACACTAGGTTTGTCAATTAAAAGGAAAAAAACTGCAAGACTTCCTAATGCTAACCTTGCTCGATGACCTCCTCAATGCTTTTCAATGATCCCACATAATTTTAAAGTAGTATCAATCCAATAAGACCAACCATCAAAGCCATACATACTAACTAGTTAAGTACCTTTCAACATATTTCCAATATGATATGTTGAAAAGAATCTAAAAATTGTGCACTAGTTTAACAACATTTACGTAACCACTCTCCATTGTTAGAAGACCTAGATAAGATGGGAGGAAATAACATGGCTCAGGTTGTTAGATGGTTCTACAAAAAAATTTAGCCACCTAGTTTGTGTTGGATTTTACTAACCTTTTTTTCTTTTTTCTTGATAAAGATATAATTGTATTGATTGAAGAAAATGCATGAGAAATACATCCCTCCACACCTAGAATCTCTTATATATAGATAAAGATTCTCACTCAAAAACCCAATCATGATATGTTATTGATAGTCAATTGAAATTGGTCAATAATTTATCTTGCCAGGAGACTAGCAATATTTTTCTAAAAAAAAATTCCATTTGCAGATGTTGGTTGATTGGAGTAGCAATATATAATTATAGTGATTTGACTGTGAAATGCTGTTGATGATTCACCAAAAAAATTCAGTCATCATTGTCTTCTATGTCCATTGACCTTCCAAAAGCAAACATTGGAGTGTAGGTAGTAGATTCTACCAACCAAACCAACATATTCAACTAAAACAGCAAAGTCAATATCAGCTTATTGCACTCATTTAAGAAGCCAACATTTAATGAGGTAAGCCTATTTCTAACATGTATATTATGGTGTAACATGAACACTTTGTTGAATCAATCACTGAATAACTGAAATGTCAAACTAGCTATCAAGCTGAAAAAAATTTACAGTTGTTGAAAATGGAAGTCATTAAAGGTTTTTCTATTTTACCATTTTCTTTTGATGTTTTCAAAATTAATCAAAAAACTGTTTTGGTTTTAGTTCCTCATCAACAATTTGGGAATACTTTGTGTACTATATAAGTTTAAGCATTCCCCCTACTCTTGTATTTTGATAGAGCCCTCTCTCTCTTGGCTTGCTACAGTGTAGCAAGGCACCTTGCACACACACATATGGGCATGAGTAAGGGTTTGGGTGCTTGAGGTGCACTTTGATGGCAAAGAAGGTGAAAGAAAATAGCCTGAGAGGAAGAAAGAAAGAGAAGGAGAAGGCCGAATGACCAACGGATTGTTTGTGCACAACTGAGCTTCTATGTGTGTGTGTCCTTGGATTTGTTGCCCTCGTAGGAGGTAACATCTTGAGTCTATGGGCTAAAACCCTCTATAACGATAGTGTTTCTTTGACAAAAACATTGTGTTGGAGGTCCTTGTTTTCGTGACTCGGTTTTTACCTATGATGTTCACCTTCTTAAGAGGAAACTCTGTCAAAATTTTCATAAATTTTGGATAAGTTTTGTCACTTGTTGGACACACCCGACCATAATGGCAATAAGTTGTATGAGAAGTATCCTAGTCTCTCAAGGTAGTGCACATCATTGAGAGACAGGACATGGTCTAAGATTTGGTGTGTATCCTAGGGTTAGCTTGGCACATTGTCCCCTGCACATTAAGAGGGAGGCCTCGACTATCCTCAAGAAATGTGATAACAACACCTCCATGCCTTGGATTAGTCTAATAGAACTACATCTAGTTTAATTCTCCTAGAAATGGGATATGTAGGTAGCCTGAGGATGTGAAGACCGATGATACAACCCTAACCTAAAGACCCTAAAATCCACCTTATTATGCGATTAAGTTTACTGAACTCGGAAGCTTTTGCAGATGATGTGACATCCAGGATCACTAAAGGATCTAACAATAGTTGCTACTAATCACACAATAAAAATTGTTCTCTACTCAACTATTAATAGAAACTTTGTGTTCTTTACTCGCTCATATTTGTTTTTAAACAAGAACCCTAGAAGAAGCTTTGTAAGTAAACTATTTATCCGACATGGGTGGTCCAAAACCGACCTATAGGGCCTATGCTAAGTTGCTAACTATATCAACATCAAAATTGAAATTGTGCTTCGAAGTCAAGAGTCAAAGTATTAGTAATAAAATAGCCTAGAACACCAAATAACCTTGTGCAGTAAATCTAGCAAGAAAACAAGAACATAAAACAAGTAGTAAGGCATGTTGAATCAAAATATATTAGCAACAAAATATGTAAGTAAATATTAGAACAATCAAGATACTAACAACCTATGTAAATTATGACAAAACAAAATAATATAGCCTTGGGATGAAGCACAAATAACTTATCCAAATTTGAGTAGATTCCTTTTGGGTTTGGCGACTGAATTGAACTCTTTTGCATTGGTGTAATGGTATAGTTCCTTTTCTCGTTTTCAAACTTAATTTTACCACTGTCATGGGCTGATGACTGAAATTTCCACTAGTCACTGTTTTGCATATTAGTTATCCAGTAACCCCAGGGATCTTGAACTGATTTCTTTATAATGCTAAAAAATGTTGCATTGTAGGATTGAATTTCATAAATCGGAGGACCCGTTCATGCCGATTGAGCAAACAAAAGTTATGCAGTGGAACTGCAGGAGCTCCTTAGTGTCTGCAATGCATCCTGGTTATTGTGCAAGTTTGCTTGCTTTTTCTGTAATGGACTATGTAATCTTCAAATCAAATTATGGTTTCTTAGAGTGTTGTGGAATTTAGCATCCTATCGGTCTTGAGGATTGATTTTTGTTTGTGTTGAAAATAGTAAGTATAATAACTCTAACCTCTCCTACAACGTTAGGGTTTTAGGAGAGACAGAGAGACAGTTAGTTGCTTTATTTAAGATCGTATCATAGCAGGTTCTAGGTCACAAGCTCAAATCCCCTCCATGTGGATGCAATTATTCTCCTAGGCCACGCACCTAGTTCTCCATGCTCATTGACGGTTAATTACTTTATTTAAGAGTTATTTCAGCAAACTAAATCGGAATATGGTTTTTACAATATATCATATTACAAGACCCTGTTTAGATACTGTGATTTAACACCACCACCGGTCCACTACCTAACCTCCCCGAGAGAGAGAGAGAGAGAGAGAGAGAGAGAGCATTGGCCTGGGCTAGTCAAATCCTGGCCTGGCCTAGCCCAGAATTAAGCTCAAAAAGCCCTGCCCGATCTAGACACGACAAGGGCCTGGAACCAAGATAAAAGTCTGAACCTTTGCATGGGGTTGAAAACTGTAAAAACAGTTTTCAAATGAAAAAAATAGGTAGACATAAAAATAGGGTGTATAGGGTTAAAACTGTAAAAAAAAAGAAAAAAAGAAAAAGGTGTTCAAATGAACATTTACTTCCTATTTAAAAGAGGCACCAAATTCAAAAACTCATTACGTGTCAATGATGGAGAATTGGGAATGCAATGCTTAAATAAATAAATAAATAAACTTAAGCTTGAACATGCTCTGGATGTAATGATGGATCGTTTTTGTTACTTCAGGATGGACTACACGCAAATTACAAGTCGCCTAGATGCTTACACCGAATTTCTAGAGTATACCATTGATGTCATTACAAATATTAAGATTCAAAGTGAACAGGCCAAGTTTGATTTAGCAGCAAGGAAGACCAAAGCTGATGATGAGATGAAACAAGAGCTCGCAATTTCTATGGTGGGCTGAGCCCTGAAGTTGCCATGGCCTGGCCCATGCTCATCCCTTGCATTTAAGAGAGATGTGTGTGTTCGGTTGAGAGTTGGAACAATTGGCTCATGCAAATTGGGCCAAAAAGTAGGAAATCAGTTGGGTTTTGGTTGTGAACTCTTTCTAAGAGATGTTGAAATATATTAACTCTAACCTCTCCTACAACCTTAGGGTTTTAGGAGAGACAGTTAATTGTTCTATTTAAGATGGTATTAGAGAAAGTTTTAAGCCACGTGTTCAAATCCCCCCGCAAGTATTCTCTTGGACTCCCTAGGTATATGCATGCATGTTTTGTGGACTCGCACCCACCTTCCCCATGTTCATTGTCCAAGAGTGTCCCTCTTGAGTGGGAGTGTTGAAATATATTAAGTAAATATAGTCTAACCTCTCCTACAACCTCTCTTGAGGGGGAGTGTTGAAATATATTAAGTCTAACCTCTCCTACAACCTTAGGGTTTTAGGAGAGACGGTTAATTACTTTATTTAAGAAGAGGAGATAAATATGAATAATTTCAAAGGAGATTGATGCTTCACCTCCCTCCCCACCAAAAAAAAAAAAAAAAAGAGATTGAAATTGCAAATGGATTAATGCTTCACACTCAAGTTTGGTCTTATCTATTTTTTGGGTAAGGAAGTCCAAGTCTAGCAATCTATGCCTGAAAGAAAAAATAAAATGAAAGAGGCACTTAAATCCATAAAGAGAAAGAAGACATGGTTGTAATGACTTCTGTCCCTACAAGGGTATAGAGGTGTCCTTCATGAGGGTAAGTTAGCCACTATAAGGTTTTTGGGAGGGTGCTTTAGAGATTTACACATTGACGCTCAACGAGACATTGTATTCCAGGTGTCAACGAGCCTAGCTGAACTGAGCTGGTCAGCTAAACTGAGGTTCATCATACAAGGATTAGGCTTGTTCTCGTCACGAGTCAGGTACGATTGAAGCAAGTTTTACTGAGGCTCTGTTCCACCCGCCAAACTCAAGCTAACTCATTCCGGCCCAAACTTAAAGCCCAAGAACTCTGAAAAGGCTAAGAAGAACTAACTAGTTCAAAAAGGCCCAATAGCATAAATTGAAGTTCCCTCTCTCTCTCTCTCTCTCTCTCTCTCTCTCTCTC
>JAOXJP010097515.1:0-28466 GCA_025762735.1 Platanus orientalis | reverse complement strand
AATTATTTTGTAACTTTGTAAAACCTCATGTTTTCAAACTACACAATTTGTAAAATTCATGCATGATCTCTTGTACCCTATATTTCTTCAACTTCTGGATTCCCTCTGGATTAACAGATTTAAAAAATTTTAACTCATGACTTGCTTACAATGTATACCCTACTTTTGCCTCTAGCGGCACCGCTTTTTACAAAATGGGATGCTCCACAAAGTCTCCCCTCTTTAAAAGTTTTTCATCACTTCATGCACATGATTTTCATATTGCATGTACATATTTTCATAATGTTTTTCCAAACCTAGAGGGATCCTTACTAACTACTAATAAATGGCTAAATATCCAAAAAAGCCTCCCAAAAATATGGGTCCGTTTAAATAAAGAAATTCAACTTAAAATCAGGTATTGATTTCTTAAGAGTCATGGGGGTGCTGATGTCAGCTCCTAAGTGGATTATGGTTAAGCAAGGAGCCCAATCACCTAGTGAAGTCAAGAAGTAAGTTTGCGTATGTATGATGTCATCAACAATTTTTTCCTGAAGATTCAAAAAATCAACAATAGAGCATAAGATTGAACATCGTTAAGAAGGCATCATTTTGAAAACTGGGCCGCATCCAACAAGTAGCATTGACCATATATTGGGGAACCTTTCATAGAGAAGCATCCAAGATGTCTTGAATGACAGTCATAGTGTAGAAATTATATAAAATCTAGTTTTGGTGAAAACATGTAAAGGCGCCAAGAGCAAAAAATGGGGCAAAGAAAATAAAATGAGAAATCCTAGTCTTGGTGAAAACCTGTAAAGGCGCCAAAAAAAAAAAAGGGGGACAAAGACAAAAGAAATCCCAGTCTTAAGGAAAACTTGAGAAGGCATTGGGGGAAAAAAAGGAAAAAAGAAAGGAAAATTGTCCAGTTAAGCATCTTCCCTTCATGAAAAACTCTGGCAACCAATAATGAGCCATCAATGCTCTATTATAGCAGCCAATGATGTACACCTACTCTGGTAGTCAACAATGTGCAAGACATCTTTACTCTAGTAGCCAACAACATTCTCAATTATTCACTTTTGTAACTGACAATATGCTCCTAATGCTCCTAGAAAGGATAGGAAGTCATCTTTTGCCGATAAGTTTCCCAAAAGGACCCATATACAATTTTTCACTAGTCAAATACTTTGAGTCAAATATAGAGCATTTTATTTCTAAACACAATATTCTCTGTGTATTAAACACATATCAAGTATAATCTTAATTGATCATTGAAATAAAGAGAGACTATTTTTTGCCGATCAGAATCCTCAAAATGACCTATTTAAAACTTATCACTAGTTAACCATTTTGAACTAGAGGCTTCTTTTTTTGAACCACAACCTTCTTGATTGTTCAAACAACCCTTAGTAAATCTTGATTCACTTCCATAACAGCCAACCATAACATCAATTGCTACAACCTCAGTTGTGCAACTTCAATATATCAGAATAATAGACCCACTTCATTTTTCCAACCCATTGCATGTACAATTTGAAAAGTACTTACATATACAAATCAGCATGTTCAAATGTTCATCACTATCAATTTTTCTTGTAGAATAGACTAATTTTCATAGAAAGCCTTCATCAAGCCTCTCCTATTGTAGTAGTTACCATCAAGGGAAACCTCCTCAAAAAAGAAAAGAAGAGAAAAACAAAAAAATAAAATAAAAGAAAAACAAAAGAAACAAAGAGGAGAATTTTTCCACCCAGACACTTCATTGCTAAAGCTACCTTACAATATTGAACCTTCAAACTCAAAAGATGAAAGACCACCAATGAACTACACTTGACTTGATCCCTATACTGGGGTACGTAGGCAACCTAAATAAGGTTTAGTCACATTCTACAAGTATTCACACATTTTTCAAGTCTTTGCAAACTTGAACATGCACCCTATCTCTCGTATCTTTCAAATTGCTCACATCCATAGACAACCAAGACACATCTTATGATGTTGAACAATCATAAACCCGATGAAGATGTCACAACTTTGAGCTTATTAGAAAAGTTCATTAGTATCCATTTCCTAAGCCACACTTCGTCCCACATTCAAGACTTTTCTTCATCATTGAACATTTAAGATTAAGCTTGATAATTAATAATTATTGTGGGCCTTTTACCCCTTTCATTCAAACCCATAACTGAAGCCACATTTCAGCCCATTAATGAAGTCCTCCTTGATCTTGGAGCAAATAGGAGCATAATAATCGGTAACAGAAGTTCAAATGCATAGCTAATGATCATCAATATGGCCAGTTCAGACGTTCATGCCATTTACAGAAGAACTAGGTCCGAGCAGCTGCCACAAATGCTAATTGGATAGAGAATTTTGTGTGCATAGCTTTTGCATCTCATGTTCAACCAATGAATCTAAAAACTCACGGCAACATGTTATGCTACATCATACTTAGGCAAGACATGCCGACATAGACTTCATGAGGTAATAGGGATCCCGACTGGGCTTTTCACAACAACTTCCTCCACCATTGGACTAAATGCATCACAAGCATGACTCTTTTGATTTCAATATGGAGATGAAACATCATCTACCACCCAACAATGACTTTGTCATTAGGCCCTAATTGGAGATGGTGAGTTATCTCCCAACAAAGCCATTCATAGAAAAACCAATCAGAGATGATGTACCACCTCCCAATAAATAAAAAGCAAAAGATATTGGATCGGGGCCCCTCAGGAAAGCAATTTGGGCCTTAGCCCCTTACGTAATGGATTTGGGTCGAGGCCCTTACGAATGGATTTGGGTCGAAACCCTCAAGTAAAGGAATTAGGCCTCGACCCCCAAGCAAGGAATTTGGGCCTCGGTCCCCAAGCAAAGGGAATTGGGCCTCGGCCCCTAAGCAAGAAATCTGGGCCTAGGATCCCAAACAAAGGAGTGTGGGCCTCCGCCCCTCAAGAAAGGAATTTAGGCCTCTGCCCTTTAAGGATGAAATTTAGGCCTGGTCCCCTTAATAATGAATTGGGCCTCGTCCCCTCAACAATGAATTGGGCCTCGTCCCCTTAGAAATGAATTGGGCCACATCCCATCAACAATGAATTGGACCTTATCCCCTTAGCAATGAATTGGGCCTTGTCCCCTCAGAAATAAATTAGGCCTTGTCCCCTCAACAATTAATTGGGCCTCATCCCCTCAACAATGAATTGGGACTCATCCCCTCAGCAATGAATTAGGCCTTATCCCCTCAAAAATGAATTTGGCCTCATCTTCTCAGCAATGGAATCTAGGCCCCGACCCCTCAACAATGGAATTCAGGTAGACTATATATTATCATTTTTATGACTTGAACCCTTAAAAGTTCGTCATGATAATATATAGCATTTTCAGACAGACTATGTATTATCATTTTCATGACTTGAACCCTTAAAAGGTTGTCATGAATAATATGTAGCATTTTTAAGCATAATATGTATTATCATTTTCATGACTTAAATCCTTAAAAGGTCATCATGAATAATATATAGCATTTTCAGGTAGACTATGTATTATAATTTTCATGACTTAAACCCTTAAAAGGTCAGCATGACTAATACATAGCACTCTCAACCTCAAGTTCATTGAATTCAATCTCATTGAATTCATTATTTACCCTTAGTCATCTTCCTGCTTCTTGCTAATCATTGGACACAGAAGAGGGTCATTAAATAAATCTTTCGCCTTAGAATAGGTCATCAAATCATATTCTCTTAGCTCAATCATAGGTCGTGAACTGTTGGACATGGAAGAAGGTCATTAAATAAATCTTTCACCTTAAAGAAGGTCATCAAATTGTTTCTCTCGGCTCAATCACGAGTCATGAATTGTTGGACCCGGAAGAGGGTCAATAAATAAATCTTCCGCCTTAAAGAAGGTCGTCAATCCATATCCTTTTGGCTCAACCATGAGTCGTGAATTGTTTGACTTGGAAGAGGGTCGTCAAATAAACTTCTCGGCTTTGAAAAAGGCATCACGCAATCTTTCAATAGTCTCACCAAATCAATTGACTCTAGTGAATGGATTAAACATTTTAGCTCAGAAGAAGTCACCATGTAATCTTCTAATCACTAATAAGATTTTCACTTGAAATAGCAAAGCACAACCAAATATAAGATCATTGAAAGGGAAGTATGTGACATTTAGCCAACAACTAACATCACTAACAACTCTTTGTTTTCATCCATCATTTTTTGCACAAGTTATTTGCATTATTGACATGAAAATCAAATTCAACTGAACATAAGACATACTCAATAACTTCCAAAGCAACTATATGTTTGACAATTTTCATACAATGTATGGTATTCTACTAACTTTGTCTAAATTCTTATGCTTTAGATTGTTTGCATGATTTATAGCTTTTGCATGATAGATTTTCTACAATGTTTTCAAGAAGTTGCGCCCTATGTTGATGACTTACATGTCTCCTGATGCAATGCATATGCTAATAGTAACACCTGAAAAGTTAGAGAAAGTACTAATTGCTTACATGTAACTCATGGATAGCCCATCATTTCAGAAACAAAAAGAGTTTCTCTATCAGTTGATACCCACTTTTGAACTAGGATAATCTTGAAGGCATTTGTAAAACACCAAACGAGCTCACTCTCAATTCGAGAAGGCATTTTGAAAAGCAAACATTTTTCAAAACCCTGACCTCCAAAGTCAGGGACAAACTTTAGCTCATCATATTTTCTTAACCAAAATTGTCCTATATTGCATAAACACCCATGAATAACCCATCCTTTCAAAATGAGAGCCCCTCTCTATTGGTTGATACTCATTTCAAAACAGGATACCTCCGATTTTATTGGCAAACACCAAAAGAGTTGACTCTCAGTTCAAGAAGGCATTTCAAAAAGCAAACATTTTCCAAAACCTTAACCTACAAGTTAAGGACAAGTTTCAACCCATAATTATTTTCTTAGTTAAAACTATTCTGCATTTTCAAAATAACCCACCCAATATCCATAAGTTACATGTAAGGAAGAAGTACCATCTAGTCCAAGTCAAAATTAAGCCACTTCCTCCTTTGTTATGTATGACACAACCACACATACCGAAGGGGAGCATCTATCAGCACCCAAATTTTAACTCACGTCATTTGATGGGACAAGGACAGCATAACAACATTTAGGCATCAAGACTTTAAGCACCCTTGGTTTATGAAGAGAAAACCTGAACCCTAGGAGGTTAAGCATTCCTTGAGCAGTCTTTCCAAATATTTTAGTCGCAAATGAATCAATCAGAACACCTCATTACAGTCTAAATACACCATTTCAGGTCAAATCCTAAACTTCCACAAAAGCATTAGCGGGACTTTGAGGGTCCACATTTTAGAGCTTCATCCATGTTATCTGTACCTTTTCCTACCTCTACAAGTCTTCCCTCAGCAAAGCAGCACATGTGGAAAAATTACCATTTTTCCTTTTGCCTTCAAAAGCCCAGAACTCACTATCTACCACTCAGATCACTGAATTTTCTCTTACCTATATAAGCCTTCTTGTCATGAAGCATCACGAGCAAAGAATCCTCATTTTCACATTTTTCTACCCGCAGGCAAAAAATTACCATGTTACCTTTTTCACCTCCGAGAATTTACCCCTGGACCCTCAAGAGATACCTGAAGCTTCTCCCTTTACCTGAATGATGTCATGTCAGTTCCTATAGCTCCAAGACTCTCAAGATTCCAACATCTTTTGGCTCACCGGTAGTCCACAATGGGCCCCACTTATTCACAAACCCTGTCATATCCAAAATACAACATTTTGTAGGTTTATTACATCATAGATCTTTATTCAAACTCATTCTGAAACCTAATTTCAACCATGCCAATGTAACCAGAATGTTCGAGAAACTTCAAAACCACTATCTGTTTGTAACCAACAAAGTTTGGAAAGTCAAAAAGCAAACTCAGGCATAATCACTTGTATCAGCAAGGTTCCAATTTTCCTTGAAAAGACGGCTTGTTTGTGTTTCTTCCCGCATACATGTTTGATTAACTCACCATTTACGGTAGCACCTCCAATGATCTAAGCCGCATATATTCCTTGAAGATTTTGGTAAATAATTTTATCATTTTACCCTTCCTATAGTTCAATGAAGTTTTTTCCAAATTTACCAGAAATTAGACTTTTGAGGGTTTGCGGATGTCGGATCACAAATCCGGTTGACTAGTGTGTCCACAAGGACCAAGTAAAAATAAATAAAAAATGGATGTGGACCTTCGCTTTGGATTCTTTATTTACTGCATCATTAATCCAAATCCCAAAATACTATATCATTAATTCAAATTTTTTTCCAAAATTACTACATCATAAATTTATCCCTCTCCCATTGGTCCATGTTATTAATCCATGCCCATCAACATACCCCCATCCTCACCCTCCACTCAACAAATACAAACTCATCATGCCCCTTCATCTATCTAAGTCACCTATCCATGAATGCCCCTTAACACCAATGCATCTCAACCATCCACCCATATTGAATCCTAGCCCTCCACCTCATTTTGTATACACTTCATCCTAGCCCTCCACCTAGCTAACCTTAGGATCAATCCCAACCCTCCATTGCACCAATTTGAGGCTATAAATATCCTCAAATTTGTGCAACCTAAGGGTTAGCAATAAGAAATCCTAAAAAAACCTAAGAGAAAGAGGAAAAAGAAGAGGATTTTTGCAAAATCAAGACCACTTAGACCCAAGATAAGCCTAAACCCTCTATGCTTTGCTAATCCCTAAACTCATATGCTCACTTTACATGTTGTTATGCTATCAAAATCATGCTAAATCATTGCTTTAATTTGGGTTACACAGTAGAGGCTTAACAACCTCTACTTGTTCTTATTTCTAAACATGCTTTGATGTTGATTTTTTTGTGAATTTTCTACACCTACTTGAGGTCAAATTTTAGTATGTCATAGTAGACATATATACTAGCTAGTGGATTTAATTTCATGATTTTAGGAGCTGTGGAAGGCCTCGAGATGGCCTCCAAACAGACTTTGAAATCTGGGTCTTTTGATACGTAATTCAACTAAATTGTTGTTGATTTTTTATAGAATTGTGTAGACATGATCTTGAGCTAATTTTTAGATATGTTATTCCACTGGTATATGCTTGCATATGGTAGAAATTTTAGAATTTTCCAATGGCCTTAAGAGGTCCAAATGACCAAAACAA
Organism: Platanus orientalis; assembly: GCA_025762735.1. NCBI lineage: Eukaryota > Viridiplantae > Streptophyta > Magnoliopsida > Proteales > Platanaceae > Platanus > Platanus orientalis. The sequence goes on along the minus strand of JAOXJP010097515.1, from coordinate 21,264 downwards.
GGTTGTTGGATTTTGGGTTTTGGCCTAACGCTTGAATTTTAAGGGAATTAAAAATCAGGTGTTGAAAAATCAGGCATTGGACAATCAGGCATTAGAGAAAACATAGGCTTATCATATATGGTTGGAAAGATCTCTCTTTCAGCTTTCTAAATTGACTGACCACGCTCAATTTAGAATTTTGTGGAGAAAAATATGCCCTTCGGAGTACAAACTGTTCAAACCCAACACCTATTCAACCGTTGGTAGAAAATGTAGGTGTCAGTTTCATAATTAGGCATTAGATAAACATAGGCTTATTATATATGGTTGAAAAGATCTATCTTTCATCTTTCCAAATTGACCAACTACACTCAATTTGGAATGTTGTGAAGAGAGATATGCCCTCCGGAGTAGACTGTCTAAACCCAACTCTTGAATTTTAATCTATTAAAATTCATGTGTTGATAGAAACTATAGACATCAGTTTCACAATCATGTGTTAGATAAACATAGTCTTATCACATGTGGTTGGAAATATATCTCTCTTAGCTTTTCAAATGAATCAACCACGCTCAATTTGAAATTTTTTGGAGAGAGATATGCCCTCTAGAGTGCAGACTGTCCAAACCTAATGCCTAAATTTTAATATATTAAAATACAGACATTGGAAGTAAATATAGGCATTGGAAAAATTTAGGTGTTGGAATTTATGACCCACCCCAGTGAACCTTTACCTTCTTTAAAGTCTATACACAAGCAAATAACATCTTAGAATTCATCAACGTGTTTATGCACCTCTGTGGGCCCTATTTTCATTCCAACGCCTGAATTTTTATTTAGGCATCGAGAAGAATTTCATGCATCCAGATGAGTTTTAGGCATTAGGCTTATGAAAGATAAATGAAACTCATCTTTATCCCAAGCTTAATCTCATTTTCAAACCATTTCATTCCATAAACATAATCTAGGAATCCCTTCATTGCAAATGCTTCTTTCAGACTCCTAACAATCACAGTAAGGTTGACTATACACTTGTGATTTCCAAGTGTATCTCATACCCAAACTTTACTTGGGAGACAACGTCTGGATCGTGGCTACTATGTTAGTCAATTAGGTTGAGTCAACCTACCCAATCACTACTTTTCAACCTGTCCCAATCTCTTATAGTCTTCACCTTACTTTTGGGTCATGTTGCAATGATTCGCGACCCAAAGACCCTAGGACTTGGCCACTAAAACCATGCACATTGGTAGAACATAATCTCGACCCCTATTTCGTTAACTTGTTCACATTTTGCGGTAGCGCGGAGTACTCTATAAGTATACAAACAATCTAAAATGAATATACCCTGAATCATTCTCACAGTTAGACGTACTTGACTACCGAGATTGACACACACTACAAACCCCTAGAACTACATGCAGTTTGATTCTGACAAAATCCTTAGAATACATTGAATCATATAAGATCGGGTATGTAGGTAGCTTAAGACTAAGTCTCACGTGCAATTGCAATGATCACACCACGGGGGTGGTCCAGACCAATAACTTTACATTTAACAAGCATGGACTTTAGCATAATTGAAAACATGTATAAATGAGAGAAGCTGCCCTAAAAGGCTAGTATTTGAGGTGCCTAACACATTCCCCAAATGCAACTAAATAGCTTACCATTTTATCTCAGGAAAGGAGATCAGTGTTAAGAGTTAAACCCCTAGACCTTCAGGTCTAGACTTTTCTTCTTCCCCCGAAGAGGAGAACCGATATCCAACTCCATTGGTTAACCCCGAGTTGGTAGCGACTCCCAGAAAAGCTTAACCCTCTCATAAAAGGGTTAGTGACCTTTCACGCACCGGCATCGCACACCTAAGAGTGGGCCTAGAAACCACGGATGGGTGGGTGAATTTAAACCCCCTGGACTTCGATGTCCACATTGAGGATAGTTGAGGCCTCCCATTTTTATGTGCAAGGTATCATGGCCAAGCTAACCCCGAGACATAGCCAAGCTCGGACCAAGTCATAGCTATCAATGGGGTGCACTCCCCAAAGAGACCATGATACTTCTCATACAAATTTATTGCCCTTTATGGTCAGGTGCCCAACACAAGTAACAAAACTTTATCTACATTATATGAAAATTTTGGTAGAGAGGTGAATATTATACATCAATACCGAGTCATGGAGACAAGGTTAACACCTTTAATTTAGGTTTTGTTCTATAAGGAACTACTGATTCCATGAAGGATTTAAGCCTAGAGATTCCAGTTGTTCCCTCCTACGAGGGCAGAGAATCCAAGTGCTTGAGGATCCTTGGTACAAAAAATGGAAAGAGAAAGAGAGAGACATATGGTCGTCGGTCTAGCAGACCCCCATGACTCGATGGTCTTCTTCATTTTCTTCTTTTCTTCTTCCTCCCTTCATTTTTGTCTCCTATTTCCTTCCCCTTCTCTACCTTCTCACCGAATTGGTTTCAAACCTACATTTTAGGATTTTATAATGGGTTTAACTTACCTATAGAAGTGTCCTCAATTTTCTAAACATAAATCAGGTCTTCTACTTGCAACTAGGCTTTTTCTAAGGCATGTTGACAGGCTTTGGTATGGACTTACTTGGTCCACAAGCTTTTTGATCCATCTATGAGTGAGCCCATTCATGGATTGGCTTCAGTTGCAAACCAAGCCTTAATGGGCCTCAGTCATGGATCAAATCTCAGTCATTATCTCCATCTCAAAGTGCTTCGTTCAGTTGCTAACCAGTCTAGCCCGACCTTCTTTAGTTGTGAACCTAAGTTGGTTGCCAAACTTGTCTTATAATGGACCAACTAGTCGTGACTAACCCGGATTCCATGAGAACTCATTTGAGACATTGAAATGAATCTTAAGACTCAAATATGATGCCTCAACGATGCGCATGTGCGAAGTGAAAAATACACCTCAAGCCCTCTTTCCCGAGCCCGAGCTCGTGCACGTGCACATAAGTGTGGGTGAGGTGCACAACACCTTGTTGTGTTGCCTCTACAAGGGAGAGAGTTCTCTCAAAATACACAAGGTAGGGAACTATGCTTACTTATGTACTATGCTTGGTTTCCCCATGTTTCCAATGAGAGACTAAACCCAAAACAAATATTTTTAATATTTTGAAAACACAATGCTTGAAAACAGTAAAACATAGGAATGCAAAACCATTAAATACACTTATTTTTTCAACACTCTTACATCACTAAGTCCATTGACATGTTTTAAAAGGTAGATCTTCAACTTGGTCTAACATCCCAACACCTTTTTGAGAGAAATGGTTGCAACATAGTCTCTCCAAGATAGAGATCTTGGGTTGAATCCCATAATCAACATGTTGCTAGTGACTAGTGTTAACATCTTCCTCTGTTGCCATGGTGCGAGTCCTACACTATGATGCGGTATTCTACAAACCTAGGTGAATAATAATAATAATAATAATAATAATAATAATAGAAGAGTCTAGCATAACATGAGCTAAAGGATAACTTGACCAAACTCTGCTAAACTGCCCACCTGGGCTCTTTTTTTGCCCCAATTTGAGATGGTTTTTTGTTAAATTCTAAGTTAAAAATGAATCAAAAGAGTCAAATACGTACCATGAATTTTTAGTGGGGGTTGGTGAAGAGTCCAAGAATGCATAGATAGATCCTAACATTAGTTGAATTTGGCCCCCAACCTAGATCAAAATATAGAGTACATAGATTAGATCATGCATATGCTGACTCAACCTAGCCGAACACTTTTCCCCATGTTCAAGTAATATTGGAACAAATTAATCATTGCTTGTAAGATTTACATATATACAAGAATAGAATACTTGGAACAATGTGAAATTCCTATAAAGTTATCGTAGAGGGATGTGAATAGGATATTAAAAATTATATCACCCCTTTTTTGCAAATGTTTGGATTGATTTTAGATTGATTTTAATATTTTTAATTTAGCCCAAGTGTGTGTGTGCTACAAAGTGTCTACTCAAGTATTTTATCAAACAAAAAATGTGCATAAAAGTAAAGAGACAAGCAATCATACACTCAATCCATAACAAAAGATTTATTGTGGTTCGGCATAATGACCTACATCCACTCTTCTAAAACTCACCATAGAGCTTAGGTATATTTCATTTAGATACTATTATAACCTAAGTCAAAACATATAAAACCCAACTATTTTCTTAAAAGCAAGCAACACAATAACACTTGGTGTCTCCGGCGAGTGTACTACTTTTGGTGTCTCTAGCGGATAAAGTCAAGTTTCTGGTGTCTCCGACAGAAGTAAAGCTAAGAGAATATGAATGATAATGCAAGTAAATGTAAATAAAAACCAAATGTTACCGCTAAATGGCTGATGTTGCTACTATTCCAAGTGGGAGTGCTCCTTGTTAAGTTAGCTTGCCTTAGATCACCCACAATGCTCTAAGCCTTGGTTCTTGAGCTTCTAGAGCTTGACTAAGCTAGGGTTTCCCTTTGGGACAACCCTTAGTAAATCTCTTCAAGTGTGCTAGCTAATGGTAGAGAGAGAGTTGAGTAAAGAGTGTATTTCTCACAAGATAGGATTGCTTCAAAGCTCAAAATAGTAGAGAAGGAAGCTTTTCTTCAATGGAGGCTCCAATTTAGCAAGGGTTTTCACTCTTTTGGATTTCTTTTCTTACCTTACCCTAAAGGAAACATCCCTTTTATAGTGGACAAAATCTTTTCTCAGTTGTGGAATTGGTATCTTCCAAAAAGGACAAATAATTTGGCCTATAGATTAAAAAAATGCAGTTTTAGAAGTACTAATTTGCATCCCTAACTAATCAGGCACTTGGAGATTGGTCAAGAGGGGTAATAGGCACTTGATCGATTAAGAAATGGGGCATACCATTTTATATGAGACGCTTGATCAATTAGAACCAAGGGGCATGTCCTTCGGGTATAGGTGCCTAATCAATCATGAGTGAAGGGGCATCTTGGGTTGGTCTACAATGCTAAGTGCCCTGATCGATCAAGCACTTGGAAACCAATCAGGGCCAAGGGCCTAATTGATTAGGGCTTAAGGGGCATCTCGGGTTATGCTTCATTTTGAACTCATTGATCGATCAGGCACTTGGAGACCGATCAGGGGGGTCTTGGACTTGGGTCTTTCCTAGATTTTTGAGAGTCTTCAATTAGGCATCTCACCCGGGTACTTAGCTAATGGCCATACGCATGCTAAATCCTTCTTGGGGTTTATGCATGCATTATACCTTGTTTAGGATGAGGCATTTGGAGCCTAGCTCAATATCTTGATCTTCTTGTCTTTGGTCCTCATGAATGTTCATGATGTGGCCTTAATCTTTAATACATTTGGGACACTTACAAGACATACAATTGTGCTTAACCATGGGATTGATAAGCTTCATACTCATGGCTTAACACAATGAATTGCCTTTGTAGTTTCCTGAACGAGTATGATTTAAGGTGATGTTGGGTTTAAAAAGTTGTTTCGTATTATAAACATAGCTAATTGCTTTTAGAGGTGTGCATGAGTCAGGTAAGGGATGAGTCCATTTTGGCATTTAACGGGTTCAAGCTAGGTCCATGTCATGACCCAGATCCGTGGGTCGAGTTCAAACTCAAATCCGGATCCGTGACACTAAATGACACACCCAAACCTATATCTCATGGTAGGGAGATCTCATTTTCAAAGTGTGACACTTACCCTCGTACGGATATCTAATATAAAATTTTCTCGTTTCCATTAATCCATTATTTCCAATATAAATCAAACACATAATATAGCAGAATAATAAATGTAATTTATGTAAACCATTTAATCACTTATAGTAGTGTATTTTCTCAATCATTTACCTTTTTCTATATCAAAGTGCAACGGAGTAGATAATGATAACAATAAACTAAACCAAAGTGTAGTGAAAAATATCACCATATCCATATCTAATCCAATCAAAGATATCCACAAGTCTATATCAAAATAAAGGCTTCTATAGGCCATCAACATGATAATAATCCCCAACCTCAAAAGGAGTATTAACCAAGAAAATAAAATGAAGGTACATCTCATGTCCAAAATTAAAGAACAACCGAAATGTAAACTATAAGTCTAATCGCCCAACTCGTCTCTCCTCCCGCATTACGGTTCTCGTTATACCTCTACCTCCATAGCTTCAATCTATAGGGTAGTGTCAATTAGAGTAATCTTGATGGGCTCAGCGAGAAGATATACATAATATACAACAAAGTAAAGAAGTCAAAGAAAGCACAATAGCATATAAGGATGAATCAAGATAGAGTAAGAATGTTAAATGTATACACATGTGCAACAAGTAATCTGAACATGTATTCTTACTATGATACAAAATATATTTATGTAGTAAAATAATCATAAGGGTTTTCAAATCAAATCCAAGTGTGTATATGCTATATGTTAATGCACTAGGGTCTCCATCAAAGACAAAAACCAAATGCATATACCCCAAGAAGGGCTTCTGACGAAATCAAATCATGCAAGTAACCCAAGTAGGGTTTTTAACAAATCAAATCTTGCAAGCAACCCATGTTGGGTCTCTAAAAAATCAAATCATATGTAAATAACCCATGTTGGGTCTCTGACAAATCAAACCATATAGTAGTAGTGGGTCATTGGGACCGTCTTCACCTATTAATGTAGCTCAGTGATTGGGTACTTGAAATAGGCCACCAAGACCAATTTCATAAAGGGGTATAGCCCGCCGCAAAAATCCCCTAGGGCATCAAGGGTTTATTCCACATAATTCTCCTAGACCAAGGTAGTCCCCACATTAATTTTCTCAAGACAAAGGCATATTTGGTTTCCACATTATTCTTCCAGAACAAAGGGTAGTTCCCACATCATTCTCTAAGAACAAAGGGTAGTTCCCACATCATTCTCTAAGAACAAAGGGTAATTCCCACATCATTCCCTTAGAATAAAGGGTAGTTCTTACATAATTTCCCCATAATAAAGGGTAGTTCCCACATAATTCCCCTAGAACAAAGGGTAGTTCCCACATTATTCCCCAGGAACAAAGGGTATTGAATCAATCTACATATACAAAATGATATTCCGATTCATTCATATGTAAAGTAATGTAACTACTACAGAAGTATATATGATATACAAAATATATCTGAATGTCCAAACTCATAAAGAGTCCAAAGCCAAAGATGTCAATCTCATGTACAGAGCTCAAACCAAGATGCAAATGAGGATACTCGGTTTCAATCTATGGACATATAGAATTCTTTAGAATGTAAAACATTTTCATACCAAATGCAACCAGAGATAACACAAGGTACCTTAAATGCTTCAAAATTCATATAGAAATCCAACAAGAATCCTCTCTTAAATGTCAAATATAAACATGGATGGTATCAACAGGCTTAGGATATCAAAATCACTAATGGATGAAAATCCTAAATGTGAACACAAAAAATTGTATAATTTTAGCATGAGAATCAATAGGATTAATATAAAATAATTTGGATTAACAAGGAAAAAAAAGTGTCCATAGAAATGAGCAACGGGCATATGTAAGAAATCCATAAGCATGATATAAGACTTGTAAATCATAGAGAACCAATAATGAGACCATAAATCAAATAAGTAGAGATTATAATTGTAAGGAATCAAAGGTACATCACATAAAGTATTCATTTATACTCCAATGCTATAGAATCCAACAACACTTCCCATCATAGAGTAGAGATCCCCCAAACTTACCAAAAAAGGCATCAACATCATGATAGTAGAATCATTTTTAAAAAACTCATAGGAATATAGCAAGGGAACATTCAAATCAAGCTTAAATCAATGAAACTATGATCCAAACATTAATTTCTTGTAGAACAAACCACAAATATTCAAAACATATAATATGGACCACATTTATATGAACCTAAGAGTAGGAGGGTGTGAATATATTTCACAAATACTTACTATTGCAAAGATTTATAGATATATAAGGAATCATTCTAATCAAAGACCAACATCAAAAGAACTAAGATCCTAGTAAAAAAGTGTGTATAGTGTATGTCAACTTACTGTGTCTTCTAATCCTTGGATCCAAGAGGATCTTCCTCCTACACTTTTTTCCCCTTTAAACTCTCTCTCTTCTCTAAGATCAACCAAGAAAAAAAATAAAATCCATAAATATTCATAGTTTTTTAATGAAAAACTAGAGTTAAGCAACTACCATTCTAAAACCAAAGTTTTTGAGCTTACTTTACTCTTTGGAAAAGAAATTATCTTTTCCTTTCCTAATTTTCCCTTCTCCTTTTTCTCTAAGCTATTCTTTAATGGTGTTAGGTCTAAATGAGGCAAAAAAGATATTAAGTTTATATTTGTACGAATCTCAATGCTCAAAGTGGCAAATCTATAGTTTTTTGCAACTTTGTAACATATTTGAGCACTCGAGAATACCCCTTTTTGACGGCTCGAATGAGAGCCAACTTCTGGTGTTTTTGGTTTGCACAAGTTTGAGTGCTTTGATGTGCATTTGAGTGCTCAAATAGGGTTCAAGCACTCCAACTTTTCTAGCATAGACACCTCACACAAAAGCCATCATAACTTTCTATAGGAAGCTCCAATTCATGCACCATTTGTTTCATTGGAAAGTAGAGCCATAAATCTTTCCAATGATGTATGGTTTGTAAGTTATTTTATAAAGTATTGATACATGTTTACCTATAATGTTACCCTAAGCTTGTTGGCCTATCAGAATAGATACCTTGGGGGAAAATTGTCATAACTTTTCCTAGGGAACTTCAAATTATACACCACTTAATGCATTGAAAATTAGACTTACAGATCCCTCCAATGATGTATGGGTTGTAAGGTAATTCTTATGGAATTTACATATTGTGTGTCTTGGGTCAAATCGCATAGATCATCCCCAGTTTTATTAAGTAAGTTATGTAGTACATGTGCAGGGTGTTACAACCCAGGTTTTAAAAACCTAGATCTCAGAGCCCATGCATGGCTTAATTTAAAATTATGGACCTTAGACATGGTCTCAGGCTTAACCAAGGTCCATTAACTCATTACATAAAACCAACTATCAACAACTAATTTTGGCCTAGGGTCCAAAAGTTTCTTTCAATGAGAAAACACTGACTCTCTAAAATGGACCTTAGGTATCCTGGGAGACCAAGTCAATTAGATGCCCTTCCACCCTTAGACTATTCATGTACTTTCTTAATTTAGCACTCCAATCCCTATATTTTTCTTTAAGATCTTTGTAGGTCCTACTTCTTTCATTTCCTATCTCCTAGTCTTTCGAATAGTTCTCTCTAGTTCGACTACATCTAGAATTAAAAATTATGATTTTAACCCTCATCAAAGCTGGACATTTGAATCTCATCATGCAAGCATTAGACAACCAATGGGATGACACAGATGCATCCAGGACAGTCTAAAACCTTAGAATAAAGAGTTTGATGGTTAAAATTGGCCATGTTAAGATTTGATGAATCTCAACCCTTGATTTAGAATCTCTTAAAATACATATTGTCTTGTCAATCAAACACTGTAGATGGATCGGATGCCTTAAAAATCCCATTGGGATGGCGACGATTTCAAATTTCACTTTTAAAACCTCCATTATACAAACTTAAAATCTCAATCTGATCGAGTACCTTGAGATCTTAGATAAAAAATCAGACCCCACCATCAATTTAACTTGGATGGCCGATCTAGTCAAACCTTCCGAATCAGGATCAAGAAGATTTCATATAGGTACACTATTACAATGCTCTACGACATGCTGAATACAAAATATATTTTTCTTGACACATGTTGCCACTTCATTAACCCTCCCTCATTTTGGTGTGAACACATCCCATCAATATCCCTTTAGGGTAACCTAAAACCTATGACCAAGCATCCCTTTAGCCTAATCTAAAACTTGTGACCAAACACCCCTTAAGTCTAGCCTAAAACCTAAACACAAATACATCATTTTTTAGCTTAAGTTTAAACATGTATCCAAATACCTTAGGTTGGCAAGCTACATACTTACCATGAGTCCAATACACATAAATTTATATCATTTTACTCTTTTCGGCTCATTCCACATGCTCTATATGTGTTTAGCACACTTAGGCACACTATGATTCCACATTTGGATGGCCTATCATCCCTCATTCCATTTTTGGTTGACACGTCATTAGCACTTAGGCATAGATCATGTTAGTTTTGGCTCACCAACTCTCCCTTCTTAAAATTACCTAGCCGCCTCATTTCAATCCTTTAATCATTCCTATTTTGGTCAACATACTCCACCATTCATACCTCCTTTCTTTAGATAAAAACCTACACAAATCTTATAAATTGAGGACCACCCCCTTCCCCATGCCACACACACACTTTACCTCTAGTTGTAATATAAGATACAAAATCGTTACTACCCTAAACTACAGGAATTCTCAACAGTGTACTTACATACCAATGAGTATGGTCCATTCTTTTTTTAAATCATGTATTAGTCATGTAAACAATCAATATGTTAGTTTATTTTCTCATTCAGTTTTAGTAATTATGTCCATGCCATTTCATTTTCTCAGTAGTGTTATTCTCTATTTATCTATTATTTTATTTTATATTGGGTTTTATTAATCAAATTATAGATGTTATAGTGTAAACATATATAGCCTAGAATTTTTTTTGTCTATAAAATAGTCATGGCTTTTTATTTTTTTTTGGAAGTACGACTATAAATTTATGTTTTTACGCGAATTTATCATGAATTATATTTTATATTTTTGAAATATTATTTATTTTTCATAATTTTTTTGATAATTTTTGGTTGATCAAATAGTGATTGTGAGAAAACTATATATATATATATATTATTTAACATTTGATTTAGAGTGTAAATAAGATGTAATTTAATTTCAGTGATTTTATTTATGATTTTTAGAATAGTTCTACTTGGTTAAAATGTAAAGAAACTGGAGTAGTTTTGTAGTGGAATTGAAAACCCCATAGTGATAAATCAAATAGAAATAATTAAAATGTAAAGTTAAATATATCATAAAAATATGAATTTGTTTCTAAAGTTAATATGGGATACCATTAGGTTCTTGAAAAAGTTTCAGAATTTTTGAGATTCTTAGGTAGGTATTAAAGATAAAACATCAGCTATGGTTTCAGACTTGTAGTTTATTAGAGAGAGAGAGAGAGAGAGAGAGAAATAATAAAAAAATCAGAAACCCTAATTTAAGAACCATAAAAATCATGAAATTTTATAGGATCATAGTCATAGGCATATAGAATACATATGAAAATTGGGTGAATGGATAAAAAATGCTCACCTTAACGAATGCTAACCACTGCTTCTTGTCAGGCGGCGGGCACATCAGAGCCGAAAAGTGAATTTGCACCCCCAAAAAAGTGAAAATCACTTTTGAACGCTGATGTGTCCACCCCTAACAAGAAGCAATGATGAGCGTTTGTTAAGGGAAGCGTTCATAAACCGATCCCGAAAATTGGTGTTTATTTATTTTTCTAAGAGATTAAAACTCAAGCCAAGACACTGATTTCGGGATTTTGATAGTCTATAAAAGCTAAGAGAAAATCATATTTATAATTATTAGTTAATTTGAAATTTCTAGGGACAAAAATTAGGGTCATAATGAATATGTATACCATGTTTGGTATTTTGATTCCTTAGTCAGTTCACGAAATCATTCTTATATTATAATAGTTGTTCTTATATAAATTAACTTATACTTGAATGTTGCATGCTTATTTACTTTTGTTGACTGTTACCATGTGTTATTTACTTCATAAATTATTTATTCATTTAGATAACTTCTCTGGATTTCCAATTGTTTCTTTTCCCTTATTTCTTCTTTTTTTTTTTTTTTTCTTTTTATAATTATATAGCGGTTTCATATCATCCTATATTATACATGTGTTATCTACTAACTCATTCATGATTTTGATTGGTTATATGTGAGAAGCGGCTTACAGTATGCATCCCTAATCTTTTTTTTTTTTTTTTTTTGAAATCATATACTACATTAGAAAACATGCAAGTGGATGATTTAATAATTTAGAGAATAAGAAGTTTGTTTTATGCACACTAAGTCAGAAACATACACTAGTTAGTAAGATAACTCACTTGTACATATATGATACGATTTTCAAAAACACATAAATACACATACCTTATATAGAATGTAGACCTTAGTCTTGAACCAGTTTAAATAGGTAAGCAGGTGAATTAAAGTGCATAATACATTTATTGGTTCACAACTAAACTACCCATCCTAAACTCTAAGTTAACTTGTTTATTAGGACTGATATTTTCAAAATGAATTTTAAATTAAAAATTAATTTATTTTAAAAAATAAATGACCAGTCATTTCTTTTAAAGGTCGGTGGTGACTCCTTATCATTGTGGGGTAGGCTTATGATGATTGGATTCCTTTTCTAAAAGGCCCATTTGTCGTACAAGCACCAAGGCCCACACCAACATTTTTTTTTTTTTTTCTTTTATAAAAACCATAAATAATACTTATAAAGTTTGGGGCCTTGGTCTCAACCAAGCTTGGCATAGACCAAGGTTCATTCCAAACTTAAAATCGGGGCTGAGAACCATTGGGCCTTAGCTTAGACCATGCTTTTTGAGCCAATCTTGGGTTGGGCTAGGCCTGGCCTTATGTGCATCCCTAATTGCTCAACAACCCTAAATATTCAGGCTTGAAGTAGTAAGATTGAGTCTGGTTTTCTGATCAGACCCTGAGCTGAGCTTGAATCAATCTTAATGAGCGAAGCCTGAGCTTGACACCTCGGGTTCTGTGTTGATCCTAATTTCCCAACTCAGCTCATTGACACCCCTACTGGTAAGACACAAAATTTACATATTGCAATTTATATTGAACCTTTAAACTTGATTAAGTGGTGTTTCCAGGGTGACCCATTAAATATGGCTATGAAATTGTTCAATGACTTTGTGGGGTCAGATTTAGTGTAAAATGGAGGAACCCACAAGTAATTGCATAGGGTTTTTTTTTTTTTTTTTTTTTTTTTAATTTTTTTAAATTTTTTTTGGGTAACAAAAAAGTTGGCTCTTATAAAAGTTGAAGGATGGTACATGTGTACTAGATATATGACTATAGCTCAATTTTTTAAAATTCTGAGACCGCAAAGTTGGTGCTTGGTCACCTAAGTTTCAAATCGTAAGGAAGCTTTCCGAAAGCCTGCAGTAAGGATGCTCACTGTATGGAAGCTATAGCGGCTAGGGATCAGATTTCACGAGTTTGGTATTGTAATTTTTTACAAAGGATTTATCTTTCTTTGTAATGATGGATTCATGAAGCTGAATGTAATTGAGCCTAGACTCCTTACAGAGAGAGAGAGAGAAACTTCTCTAGAAGTGAATATACAGTCACACTCATCCTAATAGCAAGTGCTGCAGTATAATCTTTTCCATGTTAGCGGACATCAGAGCATGCCAACATAATAGCTGACAAAGTATTCTCTTTAATAAATACAATGAATACTTACTTATCTACCCTATATTTATTGCAAGACCTTCCATTAAACTGGGTATGAATCATTTCCAGTCTGACTAGAGAGATATCACACCTGTACCAATCCATTTATGGCATACCATCAAGCAAAGTGTATCTTTGTAAATATGAATCTGTCAAAGTAGTACATTGTAGCTGACACGTGTAGTATTGGGGGGATGAAGACATCCCAAAAAAAAAAAAGTAAATGTTCAGTTGAATAAGTAAGTGATCAAAAAGAGACACCAAATTCAAAAACACATTACGTGTCAATCAATGGCAGGCTTATAGACGTCTATTTTAACACAGACAATCATTCTGCAGGTAGTAAATACACTGTAAATAGTATCTTACAAGATGAAATGGTCTATGGCTCTAAATTCTAATACTTTCAAGATTTCGATATAAAATTTCAGTCAAATCACAGCCGCTTTGTGGATGTCATATGACCATTTGGACTGTAGAGAGATTTAGACTGTAGGAGATTTCTTTTGCTTACTGTACTCTTTTGTTGGATATGTCATGCACCTATTTCAACAACAACAAAAAATGACTCGCGACTCTCTTGTGCCAGGTGTTATATGACTCATAACAAAAAATAAAAATAAAAAATCACTTTTTTGTGTCTGGTATTGAACATTTTTTCACTTTTTTTACATGTCATGCAGCGTCTAACACAATAGGATTGGCAGATGCACTTTGACAAGAGGAAATCTGCCCTGCTCCATCCACACTAGAGATAATTTGAACACCCTTCAACCTACCGGTGTAGAGGATCTGCAGCAAGAAAATCCACTGAACTAGGAGTACCGTTTGCCTTGTCACAAGGGGTGTGGGGGGACATGTTCTGTCCAGGATATGCTGTCTAAACTATGGGATATCACTTGGAATAAAATAGACAGGACTCTGAAATTTTATCAAAGTCCTGCCTATTTTATTCTTTTTAAAGCCTCATGGTGTCCTAGACACCATCTTAGATAGAAAATCCTGGACAGAACATCTTTTCTAGGGTGTGGGTCTCAAATGATAGTCTTTGTTGACACAGGCCTCTATAAGCATTCCCCCCCCCCCCCCTTTGATCGACACATGATGGGTTTTTGAATTTGATGTCTCTATTTGAACGCCTACATTCACTTTTTGGAACGATTTTAACCCCAAACACAACACATGTCAACTTATCATTCACCATACACACAACAGACTTTTTCATCGCAAAACATTTTCTTCCCATGCAAAATACATGGAGGCACCTTCGTGTGAGGTGGTGCAGGGTGCTCCCTGTGTAGACTACTGTGGAGGATCTGCCCCAACCGAAATACTTCTTTGTCTTTATCAAAAATAAATAAATAAAAAAAATAAAAGAAATACTAGTGTTGTGATATATCTCCAAACTAGACCGGAGGTAATTCCAAATCCTTGGGTGAATAATAATAATAGCCCATAGGAAAGCTTCCTTTCGTAGTCCATGTCAACCAGGCAGCAGCCCGTCGGGCAGTTGAAGGGACAGAGACGTACAAGCATGAATTAAGACAGAACGTGCGTCAGATTCACGGTCAGAGAGACGGTCAGTTGAAACGCCGCTGGTTGATTTTTGGAGCTGTCTGCGAAAAGCGGCTTCGCACGCTCATACAAAACAAGAGAGAAGAAGAAGAAAGCCTCGCCGGGAGAGAAGAGAAGGAAGCGTTATTTACTCACTCGTGGAAATGAACAGCACCGTAATTTGTGCCTATGCCCTACCCACCACCAAGACCCCTACCTAAGGCTACATGTATGTCTGTAAGATAATATTGTAGCCCCATATAAAAGAAAATGTAGGTGCAGCCCCCTATGCCCCTAATACTAGTCTCAGTTATTTACTGTTATAAAGCCCCTCGGTACCATACGTAGTCATTTCACTATATGACGTACACTTCAGGAAACAGAAAAATATTTATTTACCGGCTATTATTATGAGGGTGATTTGGTAGATTTAATTGAGAGTATTTTTACCAACTAAAATATGCCACGTGGTTTTCTTTCCAAATCATTGAGGCCACTTTTATATATATATATTGGTGAATTATAAATTGACATGTGTTGTGTTGAGGGTTTAAAAACGTTCACAAAATTGTTGGCTTGAAATTGAAAACGTAAGTATCCAAAAAGAGATACCAAATTCAAAAACATATCAGGTGTCAATCAAGGGGGCACACTTACAGAGGTCTGTGTCAAGTTAACCTTTGTTTCTGCCCGCTGGTTCACCTGGGCTCAGTTTTTGGCTCAAATTTGAGGGTTTGTGGTGAAGCCTAAGTTAAAAAATAAGGAAGAAAATGTTTTGTGAATAAAAAAAAAAAAAAAAGGTGTCTATCGTGTGTATAGTGATTGATAAGCTGACATATTGTTTTTGAAGGGTAAAAACGTCTAAGAAAGTTTTCAGATGAAAAGTAGGTGTTCAAAAAGAGACCAAATTCAGAAACCCATCATATGTCAATCAATGCACGATTCTAAAGGTCTATGTCAACACAGACAATCATTTAAATCAAGATGGTCAATATATTTGCCTTGATTTTTATTAGCTAAGACTTGCAAAGAGTGAGTCCGATACTTAGATGGCGTTTGGAGCCCAGTTTGAGTTTCTATTTGGGCCCTAACCAGGGTTAGAATGCATATTACATAGACTAAGTTAGGGATGTGTTAACGTCGGGCTGGCCCAATTTATAGTCCCATTGGCGAGAAATGCTGAATCCTATTATGAGCTTAGCAAGGCTGTGTTGGGCAGCCACCTGTAATGAAGTCATTTCATTTGAGTTTTCCAAAGCTTTTGTAGCCACAATAAGATGGTTTCTTATGAACTCATACAGATTTGAAGTGATTTGTGCTTGATAACATAAGTCATTTCATTTTATAGAAAAACCTAAGATGACTATATTTATAATTGTAGTTAACAAATCAGTATAAACTTGAATGTGTTCATTACGAACCATCATTCTAATGGCCACAAATGTGGTGAGAAACTCAAATGAAATGATTGCATTACAGGTGGCAGCCAAACAGACTACAGGCAAATTAGTGTTGTGAGGACCACTTTTATCCAAGAATAAGAGACTTCCAGCATTGCCTTTGCAGTTTCCTAATTGAATGTGATTCAAGTTGATGCTACATTTGCTTAGTGAAAGGCAGAAAAATAAAGGTTAGTGCTTCATTTTGTTAAGAGATCTCATTGTTCCCAAGTATTGACCCTTAATGGATAACTAAGTAAGTTTTATTTCCATCAGTTCTACAAGTTCAGATGTTGATGAATAACACTCTTGCCTCTTTAATTGATCCTCATTGATGAAGCCAAATCCTGGGCTTTAATTAAATAATCTCCTTTTTCATATTAGATACTAACCAAAGTAGGTTCCTAATCAATGACCAACATCTGAGATTTTACCTGTATCATTCACGTCTCTTCATCATGCCCATTCATTGCCCTCGTTCCGAATGTTGCACGACCACCGCATCATTTGCCCATATGAAGCAATGGTGCTTAAAGTTGAGCATGTTCAATGAAATAATATCTGAAGATCGAGCCCATTGATATTTGGTCCACACCTTCATGAACCCACCCTCCAAAATTAGTTTTGATTGATGATTTGTATTATTTGATCACAGAGTTGTTTCACATGGCTGCAATTGATGTGCAAGCATGCGTGTGCACGAGTATGTGTGTGTGTGTGTGAGAGAGAGAGAGAGAGCTAGAGAGAGAGAGAGAGATTTCTAACTTGTAATTTGGGCCAGCTCATTAATAGCCCAAGGAAATATCATAAAAGACCCTTATAAATTAGGAGGGACACAACAGCAGGCTTGGACGTTTGTGCATGCATGATTTTGACATAAGCAACCAAGATAGAAGCCCAAGTTGGGCCGTGCTTCACCATGTCACCATCTTTCTTTGTGGCAAGTCCCAATCCATTGTCCTCCAGTGTCTTCTACAACATGATGAAAAGGAGTTATTTCATCACTATTATTTATTTGGAAGAACAAAATGAGAGGAGGGGGGAGGGGGGCTATTATTCATAAAGGAATAGGACCACCAATAAAGAAATTGTCTACATATTTAATTTAATATTAGGTCGGTTTAATTTAACAGCAGATATGGTCCTAAATAGAATCAAATGACGGAAAAGGCTATTTGTTTTTGTTGTTGTCCGCCTAATCCATACTTAGGCCTTCTATTAATATGAATTCTTTCTATCAAATTTAAAGGTTTAATTCTTACAAATAAAAAATAAAATTAAAAGAATCAAAAAATACCCTCTTCCTCTTACTGATAGCCCTTCGTAAAATTTCTAATTTATTAACACAAGTACTTGTATTATACTAATGGTTTCCTCCTCTTCTTCTTCTCCTTGGTGTTGGTAATAACAACTCTAAATGTACAGGAGATAAACGCTAACCTAACATTTAACCGTCGCAGAAAAACACTAACCTAACTTTTGACCATCTCTCTCTCTCTCTCTCACACACACACACACAACACATATAACTGAGTTATGTATAGCTGGAGTAGGTGGTCTTGGTACTGTCACCATAATAAGTTAATAACAATAATAATCTCGTATTCTCACTAAACAGCAAGCCCCTTTCTAGAAAGATTGATCGGAACTCTTTCCACATTTGATTTGTTGACAAGAGTGTGAAATGTGCCTTGTTTAGTTAACAAAGTCAACATTTAATATAGGATTAGCTTAGTTGGCCCTGTGGAAATATAAGCCCACCCACCCCCAAAATCTCTCCCATCAATGAATAATTAAATCTAAAACACAGTAATCTAATTCCCAAGAAAGACATTAAAAGTCAAACACAAATAACTTTTTTTAGTACTTATTATATATAATCATAAGCTCATCATACCCTCTTTTTCTACCCTACCTCAATCTTTAATTTTTTTTTTTTTTTAATTCCTAAAAACCCTCTACCATTTCTTGGTTAGTCACTTTTGGGTCCCTTTATTTCATTAATCATTTGCCCCTTTGCTTCTGAAATTTCATGGTGGAAAAATTACATATGAGATGACTTGCCATGGAGCCACAACCAATCATGCTTGATGGGGCATCAGCCACTTATAATCTGCTTGGTGAAACTAGCTATTAATCCAGAACAACCCATGTACAGTGTACTTGTTGAATGGAATCAATGCATCATAATTTAAAGTGTTCAACCCAGCTGACAATCAAGATATAACCAGAACCCATCAAATTCAAGTTACCAATCTGGTTGCATATAGGAAAAATATCTACTACATCCAAAATAGTAAGTTCCTCCGTATCCCCAAACCACAGGCTGACACTTGATGGTATTTTGAATTTGGTGCCTCTTCTAAATAAAAAGAAAATATTCATTTGAACACTTTTTTATGGTTTTAAGCCTGTAAGCCCTATTTTATGGGTACCTTTTTATTCATTTGAAAACTGTTTTTACAGTTTTAACTCTATACACCTCATCTTTAGTATGTGGGACATGAGTGGACAGACAAATCAAGTATAGCAGATCCATCCCTAATACTAAGGTCATTCAATTAAGGGTTGTTTTTTTAGAAGTAGAAAGGGTTGAAGGGCCCTTTAAAGGAGGATGAGATGACCAGAAGGACACGTGGGCAGTTGGAGGAAATGCACTTTTTTCAAGTTATGGGTTGGGTGAGGGTAGAACAGCTGGTGATAGCTCTTGTCCAATATGGGGGTTGGCTGGGTTAGAATTGGGACAGTAAAGGGACAGTGATTTAAGTAAGCCGGTAGGGTTGCCTGGTTGGAAGGTGGTCTCATGGACAGCACATGTGTTCCCCAACCCTACTCTTCCCCCCCTTACTTTGCTTATCCATTCCTCGTTGCAACCTCGGCCTAGACAAACTCGCTTTCTAAATTTAGATTCCCTTTTGTTCTTCTTTCTTTGTTTCTCTCTTATTCCTTTATAGTTAAAGCTTGAATTATCCATCATTTTAAAGAAGAATGGAACGAAACAGGAGCCTATGAGACAAGAGGTTTTGAGGCTCCACATTAGGGGCCTTTGATACTTAGTTTGTCTTGCTTTTGTCTCTCAAGATTCCTATTTCCCACGTGATTATTAATTCTCTAATGTTTGGGTGACAATTTTGGTCTTTAGAGGGACTCATGAAGGGATGGTTTTTATTGAGAGTTAGGAATTAGGGTTTGCTTTTGGTTATATGGTCTTACTCAGCAGAAAGTGACATTCTCTCATGGTGAAACTACTTAAATAGGGAGATGATTGAATTGAGATAAAGGGGAATAGTTACTCCAGGTCAAATGATTTGTTTTATATGAAATGCATTTTTGAGTATAAATATGAGGGAAATGTAAAAGTAGTTGATCTTTATAGGCAGTTTCCAGGAGAATATTACTAAAAATATGTCTTGAATACTATGTAATAAGCAGAGAACATTAAAATTGAAGGAAACGTAAAGAGGAACAATCAAGAAACCAAAAATATGTGGTTGAGCCAACACCCCACGTTCAGGTTGCTGTGGCATTTGGATTCCACAGGGAAGACCCAAGGTTGAAACCTTGGAGGAGGGGGTGGTAAGCAATGCAAAGTGGTGTCACCTGCTCGGGTTTCTCACTGGCTCAGGTTGATCCCACTTCATGCGGTTGTCAAGATGATGTAGACCCACATGGTCATACCAAAAAATAAATAAATAATAACAAAAAATGAGGTTGAGAAGCCAGGATTGTCCCAATGAAAAGGTGTCCAGCATCAATCAACCACCATTTTTGCACCACATGACAAAAAATGTGAATTGCATCTTATTCGGTTATACCCATGGTAAGAAAACATCTTTTTTATATATTTTTTCACTACATTATCACATATCAACACAAAATTGGTGGTTGATTGAACGTTGGATGCCATTTTGCTGGATATGATCTCAGATAGTGTTTGAGATAAAAATTTGAGAAGTATAAATGGCAAAACTAGAAAGAATAAAATTAAAAAAAAAAAAAAAAAATGAGTGAAAGGTTATTAATAACATCAATAAGTAATTAGAAGAAGAAAATTTGTTTGAAATGATTCAGTCAGATCTGATGAACACTAATGATTGTATCAATGAGAAGGAAGGTGATCATACAGATTGGGAAAAAAATTGCAAAAACTGAATTGGGTTAAAATGATGAGCAATAATGAAACTTGATTCCTGTAATTAACCCAAAGCGAATTGGATAAAGTTTAGTTATTGTCATAGATGCATCTAAAATTATTGAAATATAATAAGCACTCATCTCTCTCTTAAAACCTTAAGATTCTGGGAGAACTAGTTAACTTACTTTTTAATATGGTATCAGAACAAGTTAGGTCGACTTGCACCTCCCTCTCCTGCATTCATGGTCCAGTAAGCATTGAAATATAATAAATTATATAAACTCATATTTATCTAAACACCTTAGGATTCTGTAAGATTTGGTTGATTTACTACTTAATAAAATCCAATACCTAAACCTCATTGCCACATAACTACCCTCTTGTCATTGTCAATAGATAATAGAAAATTGAAGACAAACGCACTTATATGAGGCAGTTTAAGCACCTTAATTAAGATTTTAAATACTTAGGTATTAATTAGGGAAAATTAGGGGGAAAAAAAGAAGATAAAATTGGAACTCCGAATTTACACAATCAAAAGGTGATAAATTCTTCCGGCACGATCGCAAACTCGGCGGCGACCGCATTGAAACGTCGCTTGTGGAGGTCCCTTCCGATTAGAAGTTTTGGATAGTCTCCGGT
>JAOXJP010097494.1:0-14491 GCA_025762735.1 Platanus orientalis | reverse complement strand
TTAAAAATACACATGCATACATAATGGTTGACAAAAATATTATAATCTAACCGTATAAGCATATGGGAACAAGTAGAGTCTCTTTATTTTCTTCTTTCTTATCTTCAACTTCTTCTTCCCTTTCCTTTAACTTTCTTTGAAATTTTTTGTTTTTCATATAATTTTTTATCATAACAACACATTGTCGATATTAGGCAATAATACATTGTGAAAGGGGAATATTCGTTCAACACACTGACATCATACATTATGTTGACCAAAAAATAAATTTTTATGATGTACTTAATGTTTAGTGTCGGTATAGGAATATGTCGTGTCGGTCCTGGTAGACATGGACATATGTCGGAAAATATTTAAGATATTTTGAGATATTTGATACCATGGGTGGAGGATGCAAAAAGTTCAACTTAGGACTGTTTATGGCCTTTGGGAAAACTCTCCAGTAGTAACTAGTAAGTTGTACCTTCCCAACCAGCCACACACAAATGTGAACTGCATTTCAAAATTACTTACAACAATCACATTTTGTGTGCATTTATACTTTAGGGACAATTGATATGTCATCTACTTTTTTGCTAGAATGGGATGTTGTTTCATTTTGCACCAATGCTAAATTTAGACTTTAGGAATGCATGTGAGTTACCCTTATAATCTAAAGTTTACCGGATGAGGATATCTTGACATGTGGTAAGTACGGGATGATGTACCGGCATAGGAGGAGGGTTCTGCTGAGCCTTTATATGGACTAGAGCACATTTGGAGTACATCGCTTCGATTTGGGATCAATTTGGAGGAGTTTGGAGTTATTTGACATGTTTTTGAGGCATGCGGGGCTCATTTTCCTGTGGTTGTGGGGCCACATGTGGACATCATCAGAGGAGAACATGTGGCGATGCTTTATTCTATATTTTAGAGCTTTCTCTGTTGTTTTTATAGCCTTTTTTTTGTTTTTTGTTTTTTTGACTTTTCCCCATGTAGGGCATATTTGTAGTTTTTCAGTTTTTAGGGGTTTAAGAAATCAGGGGATTCATCCCATTTAGAGGCTTGGCTGACTATGGGAAAGGGGGGACGTTTTTAGTTCCTTTTATTTATTTTATTATTATTTTACTTTTAATATTTGTCAACAAAAGGGTTAAACCCTATTTTGAAATTAATAAAAGGAGGGGGGGGGGAACTCTTGGTCGTACCACCCCAGAACTTTCAAGCAAAACTGAAACAAAATTTGCTCCTCATCTCACGGCTGCAGTTGTTGAAGGTTTTCTCTATTGATCTACCTCCAAGAGGCAAGGTTGGTGATTTCCCTAGGTATCTATTCTCAATTTCATCTTCTCCATCTTTTTCCACTTCATCTTTTTCTTCTCCACAGAATTTTTCTGGTTTTCTGTATAACTACTTGTGCCCACAACCTTTGCTATCTCCATATATCATCTCCTTCACCACACAACTTCCTACACCATCTGATCACTATAGCTCCATCTCCCTCTTACCTTTCCATCATCCATCACCTCTTTATCACCATTACATCTCATGGCTATTCTTGATCATCTACACAAACCCATAAAATTCATCCAAGAACCAAGATTTCACTGTCCAGAATTTTTCCAGCAAATGATTCCCTTGGATTTTGGTAGTTTTATGTAGGGCTCTACTACCTACACCAGGCGATAGTCTTAGGAAACTTTCCCTAGAAGTTTTGGTTGGTTAAAACCCAAAA
Organism: Platanus orientalis; assembly: GCA_025762735.1. Classification (NCBI taxonomy): domain Eukaryota; kingdom Viridiplantae; phylum Streptophyta; class Magnoliopsida; order Proteales; family Platanaceae; genus Platanus; species Platanus orientalis. Next base: position 12,777 of record JAOXJP010097494.1, on the reverse strand, counting down.
CCTATCAAGCCTACACTCACGGCCAGGTTTATCTACTTGGGGATTTAAGTTTTACATTCCTAAATCACTATTTTGCATACGGTTGAACAACACCTATCTTTTGAAGAGCTATACATTAACGTGGGAGGTACTCTTTGATTACTTGTTGCTGAAATCCATGCCTCCGTAAGTGTTTGGTACAATACTTACAATTCAAGATAGAGCTGCTGCCTAGATTCGCATATCTAGTGTTTGAAGAAAGTTCATAATGAAGTTGATTGCAGCCTAGTTTATTGGTTGCTGGAAGACTTGCTCTGGGAGGTATTGTATGAGGACTCTACATTACTTTGGCTGATCAAAGATGTTCTCATGCATTCTTGTACCCACTGCTAGCTGCTACCCCTGTTTACATCTTACTAGATAAACTTGTACTTGCTTCATATTCACATTTTTAGCCATTTTTACTTGCTGCCAGCACTATATTTTAGTATCCATATTTGTCTAAGCACTTGGCCAATCCTTAGCCTATTGGTTGTTTAGCCTTTGCAACCTTTATCATACCCACACACACTTCATGCTTGCTGTCCAGCCCCTTGTACCCTTTTAGCCTACTTTTAGCTCATTTTTGTAGGTTTTTTATGCATTACTTTGTTAGTTATTCTCTATTTTAGAACGTAGTTGATAATTTGTGTTCGATACCTTTTTTTTCTTCATTATTTTATATGCTCTTGCTTGTTAGGCCGAATTAATCCATCACTTATTTTCCTTCTTTATTGCTTTCAAGTACTTGATAAAAATATGAATCTTATTTCTAGTTAGATTTGCTTAAGTTCATTTATTTGTGGATCTCTATGTACTTTGTTTTTTTCATACATGGTACATCATTTTTGGTATCAGAGTTAAGTTACATCTAGTTCTATCTAGGTGTAGTCCTACCCACCCTAGTGTTGTCTAGAATACCCCCATACACATTCACTAGTTTCTTTGAGCATTGCGTGACCATATAGATGTGCTGTTTTCAGATTTGTATACATCCATTGTGAGCATCATATAGAGTTCTTTAGGTGGTTGATTTCTGTCAAGCCATACCTTTACCTACTCCTACCACCTCTTAGGTGGTTAGTACATACCCTTGGGTTATCCCAGTGCTTGCCCACAAGGGTCAGGCTTGATTATCATTCAAAAATGGCTGGCAACCCACCTGATTGGCAACTAGCTATTGATCAGTTGACCCAAGAGATGCATAATTTGAAAGATGTAGTGCAAACCATGAGTGTGTGAATGGGTGAGAACCATAGGAAGGAAGATTCAATTGAAGGATAAACTTCTAAGGGATCTCGTAGAGATAGGAATACTCCTCCACTTAATGAATTCCATCAAGGTGACTATGATGATGTGGCTATGAGATCTGTCTGAGTGGAGGTACCTTAATTTAATGAAAAAGCAAACCCTAAAGATTTTTTTGAGTGGATTTCAGCTATGGATGCCCATTTTGAGTGGTACCACCTGTCCAATGAACGCAGAGTCAAGTTTGCCAAGATGAAGTTAGTTGGTTCAGCTAGACTTTACTGGGATAATGTGGAACAACAAAGGCGCTTAAGGCACCAGGATCTAATTGATAGTTGGAAGGGCATGAAGGAATGATTGACATACAAGTATGTTCCTCTGTTCTACCATTTAGGGTTAGTGGACCAATGGAACTCTGTGAAACTGGGCAAACTTATCTATTACGGAGTACATCAACCACTTTGAGGAGCTCATGTTGAGCAAAATCACGGAGGATCCAGTTGTCATGCTGACTAGGTTCAAGTTAGGCTTCTGACCTGAGTTTTAGAGAGAGTTGCTACGTGATCATATCACTGACTTAAACGAGGCCTTCAGGCGAGTCTGTGAGTTAGAGCTTTACTTGAAACTCCAGGCCCTGCACCCGAGCCGTATATTTTACAATAGACTTGGTGTGCCCCCAAGTAAGTCTCAATTTGGAGGACAATTTCACTGTGGACCTCCTAGAAATCTAAGGCCTAACCCACAACCATTAGTGAAGGGCAAAGAAGTTGCTAGGGTACCTCCCAAGACACCTACATCTGATGGGCGTTTTAGATGCAGAGGTTATGGTCACATAGGAGCCTAGTGTCAAACTAAGAGGAACACTCTTTACATAGAGGACACAGTGAAGGATAATCTTGAGCCTCATGATGAGAAACTACAAGAGGACCTTGAGGATTATCTAGGATATGGGACTCCTAGTGAGGATGATGAGGTAGAGGGAGAAGATTGACATTTAGCCTACCTGGGTGAGGTTGATAACCACTCTTTGACAATGTCCCACTCTGGGTGGTGAGGTGTGCTCTCACTCAACCCAAACAAAAGGATGATTGGCGTAGGACTAGTATCTTCTATACTTACGCTAAGTCTGGTGAAAAGACCTACAAGTTTATTGTGGATAGTGGAAGCTGCACTAATGTAGTATCCACTAGTACTCTAAAGGGGTTACGATTTTTATTAGTACCACATCCCTGAACTTACAAAGTTGCGTGGGTTAATGCAACTTTTATCCCAATATCTCAGAGGTGTCAAGTTCCTATAGAGTTGTATTCGTACAAGGACACTATATGGTGTGATGTGATCTCTCTAGATGTTAGACATATCATATTGGGAAGGCGTTGGCTGTATGACTTAGATGCCACATTATTTGAGTTAAACGGAAAGAAAATCAGACTAGTTCCTGGAGCACCAAAGGATGAGCCTGAGGTGAAGGAACAAGTAGATAAGGGCAAGAGCGTCAAGGATAATAAGACTAAGACCCTTCATATCATTGGCTCGAAAGAGTTTGAGCAAGAGTCAATGATGAAGCTATGGTATTTGCTGTGGTTGCTAAAGAAGTTTCTCCTGACTCTTCTGTTGAGCACTCTCCAGAGATAGAGACTATTTTAAAGGAGTTTAGCGATATGTTCCTTAAGGATTTACCTGATGATCTTCCGCTTATGCGTGACATACAACACACGATTAAGATAATCCTAGGAGCTATGCTATCTAACCTACCTCACTATAGAATGAATCTTATTGAGCATGTTGAGCTGAAAAGGTAAGTAGATGACCTACTTCGCAAGGGATTCATTAGGGAGAGTATAAGCCCATGTGCCTTGCCTACTCACACCCAACAAAGATGGGTCATGGCGTATGTGTTTGAATATCAAGGAAATTAATAAGATCATAGTATACTACAAATTTCCCATCTCACGGTTAGATGATATGCTTGATATGATGGCTGGTGCTACTATCTTTTCCAAGATAGATCTTAAGAGTGGCTACCATCAGATTTGTATTAGACCTGGAGATGAGTAGAAAACTGCCTTCAAGACGAAAGATGGGCTGTATGAGTGACTGGTCATGCTTTTTGGACAGTCTAATGCTCTTAGCACATTCATGAGGATCATGACTCAAGTTCTAAGGCCATTTATAGGGAAGTACTTAGTAGTGTACTTTGATGATATTCTGATCTATAGTACTACTAAAGAACAACATCTGGAATACTTGAGAAAGGTGTGTGATCTCTTAAGAAATGAAAAACTATATGTAAACCTAAAGAAGTGTGCTTTCCTAACTTCTCAAGTCATCTTCTTAGAGTTTGTAGTATTGTCTGAAGGAATACCTGCCGATCCTGACAAGGTTAAGGTTATAGTTGAGTGGCAAACACCAAAAAATATCCATGAGGTTAGAAGTTTCTATGGTCTTGCTATCTTTATAGGCGGTTTATTTGAGGTTTTAGTAACGTGATGGCTCTCATTGTTGATTGCATCAAGAAAGGACAGTTTAATTGGACTAAAGTTGCAACTAAGGCTTTTGAGGAGATAAAGTCTAGGATGACTTCTGCTCCTATCATGTGCTTATCAGAATTTTCTATAGTTTTTGAAGTGGTGTGTGATGCATTTGGTGTTGGAATAAGAGGAGTTCTTAGTCAAGAGGGACATCCAGTTACTTACTTTAGTGAGAAACTGAATGATGTCAAACAAAAGTACTCCACCTATGACAAAGAATTCTATGCGGTGATACAAGCCTTAAGATATTGGAGACATTATGTATTGTCGCAAGAATTCGTCCTGTTTTCTAGCCATAAAGCTCTGAGATATTTAGATTCTCAGAAAAAAACTGAATTCAAGACGTGCTAAGTGAGTTGAGTTTTTTAGAAGTATACTTTTGTGCTTAAACATAGAACTAGGGTAGAAAACAAGGTGACAAATGCCTTAAGCCGTAAGATTGCTATCCTGCATTCAATGAAGATTGAAGTGACTGGGTTCGAAAGGTTGAAGGAGGAATATGAAATTTGCCTGAACTTTGAGGAAGTCTATACTTCTTTAAAGAGCTATCCATCGAGGATTGTTATAGATTACACCTTACAGGATGAGTATTTTTTTAAAGGTGCTCGTTTATGTATTCCCCGCATTTCTGCGCGTGACTTGCGTATTTGGGAGTTACATGCAGGAGGCATGACATACCATTTTTGGCCGAGACAGGACCATTGCTCTTTACAAGCATTATAGACTTTACATGCCAATTTTTGACCTCCCCAGACCTCGCGTTAGCGGGAGCCTCGTGCACTGGACCACCCTTTACATGCCAATTTTTCAATCCCACTCTAACTAGACTTCTTAAAAAAATAAAACTCTAAAATAACTAAATCCCGTCATAAAGTGATATTTTGCCAGTATTTTGACCATAGCATTCCCATATCACATAGGATTTTCAAGATCATGGTCTTGTTGGAAATGTAACTGAATAACCTTTCAAATGGCACCAAAATCAACCCAAACGGATAAGTTTTGACCTTTCAAAATAGGGTCCAAAGAAAAGTGATGGAAATAGTTCTTTTACTTTATTTAAATTTAAATAAAACTTAGTCTATTTGGAAATAAATATTCTTAAACTGACTAACAAGAAACTAACTTAGATTAACCTAAACTTTATTAAATATATTTGTTTTGCCATACCAAAATTCTAAACCCAAAATTCCTAAAATACCCTTACATAAACCTGTCAAATTTGAATATGAGCTCTTTCTTGTTCTACATCAGAGATAAACAGCACAAATACAAGTAAATAAGAGAGAGCTAGGCTTTTTTTTTTTTTTCTAGTTAAAAAATATAAATAGAAACCTAAGCAAGAGTATGATGGCTGGATGCTTTCCCCCATAAGATTTTTGTAAACAAGAAACTTGGACAATATGATGAGAATAAATTTCAACCAGTCATATGCCTTAATGAACTTTTAATTGTAGCCCGCAAACATTTTAATAATTTCACTGCTGGTCCTACTTAAATAGAAAACAACTGTCTTAAATGAATGTTAAGACTTATTCAATGCTTCTGCTCTCGTTGATGGTAGGCCATTGTGAGTTCTCTTCATCTTGCATCCATCTCGTTTAAGCATCATGCATGTCTGAATTTGAGGACATGGACTGCAAAATATACAACAATTGATAAATAGGATAGCTATTGTGTGTTAAGTTAAGCTATAATATGTGATTGTACATACTACATAAAGTGGTCTCTAGTTTATTCTGATCCATTAGCTTTTATGGGTACCTCAAAATACCTATTTGTCTGTGCTTATCACTTTTGATGTGTTGTTACGGAATGTTAATGTCACTTCTTGTTTATGAGCTGTATAATGCCTGTCATGCAGCTATATGAACAATTTGATATTATATTAGATAATTCAGTTAAGCTCATTAAGTAGTGTTACTAAGTGAGTCTAAATGATACACCCTTAAGGGTCATATTTAGCCATTGATTTCATGATTTGATTTGAAATGGGCAGGAGTATGATGTTGAGGATTCTGTACTGCCTCTTCAACCTTCTCTCAATTACACTGCTCCTGAACTTGTTCGGAGTAAAGCATTCACAGTTGGGTGTTCTTCTGATATGTTCAGTTTTGGATGCCTTGCCTACCACTTGGTTGCTCGCAAGCCTCTTTTGGATTGTCACAACAATGTCAAGATGGTAATCTTTTGATGTAACTCCTTGGTTATTTCTAAAACAGTTATGCTTTTACTAAATTTATCTAACTGCTGTTTCTAGATAAGCAATATCTTTAGTTTCATGATTCTCTTTTATTCTAGTGCTAAGTTACTCAAGACTACACTTTTTTGGGCATACAAACTCCTGCATCTTTATGTTTGAGCTTGCTTCATTGTGGTCATCCACTACTTCCACTCAAGGAACCACATTGTGGCCTGTTATAAAGATCCAATCAGGTCTCTTTCACATAAAGAGGATGACCACAATGCTCACATCTCAGCCTGTCGCAATCATTTGTCCCAGTGCTAGTACGGCCTTGACCATGACTGCCACATGCCCTCCTTGCTGAGAGAAGGAAGCCAACACAGATCACTCAATTGAAGGAATAGACTGAGACATAGCATTGCTCCTCCTCTCTTCCCTAAGAAGATGAGAATAGACCTCAAACAATGAGGGGAGAGTGTCTTTCCCTCAAAAGCTGAATCCCCGTTTGCTCAAACTTGGGATTCAGGCCAACTAATAACTTAAACACCCTACTTTCTTCAACAAAATTACAAAAAGTAGCAACGTCTTTGGAGCACTCAGCTGGGAAGGTTTGGTAGTGATCAATCTCTTCCCAAATACGACGAAGGTTCTAGTAGTAGGTCGATACTGTCTGTTCTCCTTGCTTCATTTTCCATACTCGCTGATGAAGCTCATAGACTTGTGCAATATGTCCTACCTCAGAATATGTCTGTGCCAAAGAATCCCAAACCTCCTTGGATGCCAAAGAATCCCATTTACAGGTGTTCTGTGATGTTAAATATCCGGAATGGGTTTTCGGGTGGGATGAGATGATTTTCATGTTGTTCCTTGTTTTAGCACTGCTTGTGCTTTGTTTTTTGGGTTTTGACCATTTCTTTCTTCTTGCTTTTAATAATTTTTTTTGTTATCGATAAAAAAAGAAAAGAAAAAAGAAACAAGTAGGTAGTACTAATGTCCGGTTGCATAGGATGAAGCAACTAAGAGACCTCCAAGGCATTCTCTGCCCTTCACTTTGGAAATGAGGGATCCTTAGCATCAGGAGGGGAGATCTCACCTGAAATATACTCCGATTTATCTTTCCCCATTATAGCCCACTTGACCGATTGGGACCAGGCCAAGTAATTGGTTCTGTTAAGCTTGATGGTAGTAATTTGCGTATTAGGAATATCTGGTATCGTTGTGCTTTGCCCATGACCTTCAATACTGGACAGAGCAGGTGTGTGAGTCGACTCTGGCTGGGCCTTTTCTGGTTTGCTCGACTCCAACATGCTAGTTTGCTCTTTATGCACTGATAACTCCAACTAGGTTCAATGACAATATGATTGTCGCTAAACAGTCCACAAACAACACCCAAGGAAGTGTGTTGCAACTTGCAAGTACCTCAAGGCTGCACATTCCCCCAAATTTCAAGAACCTACACCAACAATCTCAAACCATGAGGAATGGAATACCACATTGCTGTAATGTGGGATTACACAACCCCAATACCCATTCGAAGTGCTCACGGAGCATAAAAAACGTATGCTGGAGCTAAAGAGACATTCTAGCAACCACACAGCTAGCAGAAAGTACTTCATTGCGTCCAGACATGTAGAACCCATTCATCTGACCTTGAGTTTGGGCTTAATCGAACTACCAAATGTCCCCAAACCTTCCAGTTTAGTCAATAATCTCTTTAACAGTGATCTCCAGATTCCCACAATCGTTGGTCACAGGCATATACACAATAGGGGCTGAGATAGAAGCCTGTAGGTCAAAATTGAACTCAAAAATTCGAAAAAGAAGACTCAGAGATAACTTGACAGTGGGAAAATCAACATAGCTCCTTCATTATTGAGTCAGATTGACTTAAACTTGTTGCTTTAGTTCAGAAACACCAACGCACACTAGAATCAACATGTCTAGTCCCGCAAAAACTCCATATTGAAGCACACTATCAAGATTTCTCAGATTTAGGCTGTTTTTTTGAAAATACCTAAAATCTTTAAAATCGAGTCACATGACCTTGATAATACACCAAAAAAAAAAAAAAAATGCTCTACTGAAACTCCAAGTCAACTTTCATGGAGCCGCAACTTGTCTGCATATGAACTGTCCCCTACGATTTGCTGCTAGTGTTGAAGTCTCTAGATCCTTCTCCCACTTTGATACCGAGTACAAAGTGTGTTGTGCTAGCGTTAGGGTTACTAGTGTGAGAGAAGAAGTAGAGGAATACGTATAGAGGAGAATATGTATGGAGCGCTTATGTCTCTCACATACTCCATCTTATTTACACTTGTTGGATATACAAGGATACATAGAGAATGTAGTGTATTTAAGATACCCTTGTACTTTTACATATACTATCCCATAGACACTGCATTCCTACAACCTACATTGCTTAAAAAATAAATCTAACTGAAGCAAAATAAAGTAACTTACTAGCCTCATGAAGTGGGTGGGACTATTTCAAGGGAAATTAGCTTCTTATAGAAAACACTATCTTCTGAATGTTGTAAAGGTAATATATTAGTTCATATTATTCTTTTTTCATTATTTCAGCATCTGTTTTAAGGAGTCTAGAAGAGTTAGCGAGGGATTTTATTTATTTATTTATTTTTTTTGGGGGCGGGGTGGCTATAATGAGAAATGATGCTACTTTGTTGACAAGACCATTGTGTGTAAGCCCAAGGATAAAGGGGCTTTGGCCTAAAACCAGTTTGATTGATGGGTACTTTTGGCATATGGATGTCTAGATTTGGGTCCGAATATGGACTTTTTTGGAGGTGTCGTTGCTTGGACATACAAGAAGAAGAAGAAGAAGAAGAAGAAGCAGCCTTATCCCAACTCATTGCTTGTACACACAATTGCTAAATCTATTTTTGGGATATTTTTGGAATTCTATGGTTATTGCCACAAGTTTATGGAGAGGCATTATCAAAATTTCCAAGGATTTTCACAATAGTGTCTCTTTCAAGGTTGAGAAAGGGGTTTGTGTTAGGTTTTGGAGGACCTTTGGTGTGTACATGCTTCTTTTTTGCATAAAGATTAACTGGCTTTTTATCACATGGCAGCTAGGAAAGGAGTCATTGTGAGTGGTTGTTATGAGGAAATCACCAACAAGGCTCTATGAAATTCTAAATTTAAATGCCATCTGGATAATCTTTTTGCTTGGTTGCAATTTACCTCCATTTTTTGCCACTGCAAGGATAGCCACATGTTTTTGATCCTGAAGCGGTCTTTTTTGTATTCTCAACACTTGTAGATGTGACAGTTTTAGAAAGTGTTTGGGGTGTGCACCTTGAGACCTGCATCAATGCCAAGCACTGTGGAAAAGCCTTCAGATGCATTAACAAAAATTGTGTGCCACACTTGTATACCTTTCATTTTAGGTGTAGAAAAAAGTATACACCTGAAGTGCTGACCATGTTTTGTAAAAAAATGGAAAAAGAAAATAAAAAAGAATAAAGAAAGGTCATTGTTAATACCGGCTCCCACTCTTATTCTTCTTTGTAAGAGAAAAATCATAATATTTTGGGCTTTAACCTATTCCGTGAGTCTTTCAAAGGGCTATGGGGTCATACTGCTTTAACCCTCTTAAAGAGACATACAATACTGAGTTTTTAAGGGGGTCGGGTCAAATTTATACTCATCAAGTCTCTATGTATTGCTTACTAAAAAAGGATATCACACATTTTAATCATAGTTTTCTCAGATGGAAGAAAAAATAATATGAAAAATATTACACATCTTATATAAATATGTTGTAACCTATGTTTTTAACTGGATCATTAAAAATTACATGCACTTGAGGCTTATGCTTTATGCCCTGAGGGCTTACACCTTGCGTTCTAGGCAAAAAGAATGCCTTCAGTGTTTGAAACACTGAGATGTGGAAGTTCAATCTTTCTAAATTTATTTGAAGGCATGAATCCTATATAGAGTAGTCATTTTTATGTGGTCAGCTCGCCTTCACAAGATCTTAATGATTGATCAAGTAGTCTCTAGTAGGCAATTCATTCTCAATATGAGTATTCTATTTAACATGAGCAGCGAATCTGTTAGTCATTTAATTCACCAGTGTAATTTTTCTTATAAGGTGTGATATTTCTTTTTGAGACTTTGGGATCCAATGGGTTACCTTACCCTTTGCAACCTATAAGAGCTCATACTTGGCTGGCCAATGCAGGATTTTTGCCCCTAAGGTCGCATACTCTGGAATTTTTAGCCACTTGCTGTTTGTTGGTGTTTTTGTAAGGAGAGGAACCAATGGGATTGAAGAAAAGTGCTTCCTGCTTGAGCAAACAATCGAGATGGTCTAAGCACTGTTGTTCATTGATCCTCTATCCTCAAAGAGTTCAAAGGATATGTTCAGCTTTGTTTGTTGTCTGATGTGAGATGCCAGTCATTAGTGAATTCTTTCATATGGTTTTGTTTTGTTTATGGAGTCTGCCCCTTTTTGTATACCCCTGGCATCATTCCATGAAAACCACATCAATTGTTTATGTTTATAGATATTTTCTCTTTGCTTTTTCTTTGTTTAAGTAATAATCTGTTATTTTCTTGTGTGTGGCAGTATATGAATAACTTGACTTACTTATCAAATGAGGCCTTTTCAATCATCCCACCAGAGTTAGTTATTGACCTGCAAAGGATGCTCTCTGTAAATGAAGCTGCAAGACCAACTGCCTTGGATTTTACAGGTATTAAATTGCACATTGTGAGCATTGAAATAGCCGACCTCAAGTTGTTGAATATGGCTTTGTTTGAGCTGTGTGAGCTTAGAAATATTTTCTCTGTTATTTTTCTTCCTAATTTGTTGATTCTTTTACATTAGCCATTTCCAAGTTCTTTTGGTGACAACATTGCCCACGGAGTCACTTGTTTCAGTTGGTTCATGTGCTTCCGTAATGTTATCGAGCCTTGTTTCTTTTAATGGATGCTTTGACTGTTCTGAAATAGGGACTTGGGTCATTAAGGAAGACCTAATGAACTTTATTATTTCCTGGGTTATAAACAAATAACTCAAATATTAGGACATGAAATGGTTGAATTGAGACGTTCAATATGAAGTTCCAGTAATAATCTTGAAGTGCATCAAACCATGTTTAGGAAAGATGACATTTAAGGTAATCATCACCCAAAAAACAGGTAATCATCAGGGTAACCATAAGGCCAGTCTGCAGTTTACATTGCATAACTACAGTCCAGTGAACCTCTTCCCTCCCCCCTGTGCATGTGCCCAGTCTTACCTGAAGGATCTTGATGCAGCACAATAGAGATAATACCAAAGTTGATGTAGAAGGATAACCAAGAATATAAATAAACCTCAAAGTGATGCTGTGGAAACAATAAAAGAGAACAAGAAAAGATAAAGACCTGATTTGAACCTTTTCCAAATCCAAAACAGGGGATCTTGGCCTCCACCAAGCTTGAATAAACCCAAAGAATCCTCCTTTGGGGAAATCCACTCCTGGTTTTTAGACTTCACAAAGGGAAGAACACACTAGCCAAGAGCTATTCCTAGGGTGGTGACAAATGTCATGGAATCCAAGTTCCGTAAATTTTGGTGGAACGATTTAGGGGACCACCACCGATATCATCTTGTGGATTAGAATTCAATTTGCAGACCTTTAAGTTGTGGCGGTTCGGGTTTAAGATCCATTAGGGATCATAATGGAGTGATGTTGGCTAAGTGGCTTTGGAGAGTCTTTGGCGGAGGGTGGTGGCTGCTAGGTTTGGGGAGGCTTCATCGTGGGCTACAAAGGAGATTCGGGTCCGACATGGGGTGTGGCCTTTGGAAGTCTATCTTGAAAGTTAAGGATTTGTTTTGGAGATTTATGTGGTTTAGGTTGGGCTCGGGGAGGGAGATAAGGTTTTGGGATGACTGTTGGATTGGGGATCGTCCTCTGCGGGACTTTAGGCGTGAATCCCAAAGGATGGACTTCTGATGTTTTTGATGAGGAAACCAATACTTGGAGTCTGCAATTACGTCAGAATCTAAACGATTGGGAGGTAGGGGATATGGGCAATTTGTTGAGTTTGATTGAAGGCTCTAAGCCTAATCCATTGAGGATGGATAGTTGGGAATGAGACATTTCAAAAAAAGGTATTTCTAAGTCTCTTTATTTGGAAGTGGGAGGGTTCAAGGCTAGATCTTTTCCTGTCAACGACATTTGGATTCTGGGTATCCCGTCAAAAGTGTCATTTTTTTATGTGGAATGCTTTTCTTGATAAGATCCTCACCATTGATCATCTTAAAAGTAGATGTTGGAATATGGCAAATCGTTGTATTATGTGCCTAAGGGAGGAGGAGTCAGTCGATCATCTATTTATCCACTGTGCCTTGGGGCATACGGTATGGAATTTCTTTCGTTCCCATCTTAATATCTCTTGGTCTTTTCCCTCTCATTTTCGGATTCTAATCCATGGGTGGGGGATCCATGATTTGGAGGGTTTACCCTTGATCATTTGGCCTTACCTGCCAGGGGTTATCTGTTGGGGCTTGTGGAAGGAGAGAAACTCTAAGATCTTTGATGGCAAGACTAGGAGTTGCAAGGAGCTGATTCTTCAAATCCATAACCTTTTATTGGAATGGATTTCAATTAGGAGCGACTTTGATGAAGGAGATTTGGAGTCTATATGGAGTGAGTAGTCGTTTTGTTGTGTGTTGGGGTTTTTTTTTCTTTGCTTCCTTTGTATTTGGTCTGTTTTGCGTTCACCTTCTTGGTGAGGCCCCCCTTGTTTTTTTTTGCTTTGCTGTTTTTTTAATAAAAC
>JAOXJP010097483.1:0-14491 GCA_025762735.1 Platanus orientalis | reverse complement strand
ATGCTAGAAGGATTAGAGGAAAGATAAAATTGACTTGGGTGGAGGTAGTAAGGAGGGACATGGAAGCTTGTAATTTAACGGCAGATATGGCCCTAAACAGAGTAGAATGGTGGAACAAGATTCGTGTAGCCGACCCCAAATAGTTGGGATAAGGCTGTTTTTTGTTGTTGTTTTTTTTATGTGTGTGTGTTTCCAACAAGTCGAGTCCAGTCAAGTTGTTTATCAAAGTTGGATTCTAGCTCCCTGGTTGATTTAGCGTGAGTCTAAAACCTAGAACTACACCTAGGCCCTTGCTATTTTTAGTACTAAATTCATCTGTGACATGGGTAAGTAGGAGTTTGTTAGGGATCCAAACCCGAACGTAAATGAAAATGATTTACAATTTTTAATGTCTTTCAGATGGATGATGGAGCTGCATGTCACAATAAAGCATTCACTTGAAATTCTTGTTAAGATTCCAAAGCAAAGTATTAGCTTCACAATTTGTTGGATTATAGGATATTCCCCTTGTACATGTATTCTGTGCTAGCCTTTCTTGTTATGCTTAGTCACATGGGATAGTAGGTCTAGGTTTGGTCTCAACATCTTGTTTATTTATTCCAATTTTTTTTTTTAATTACAAAGAAACTTCTTAAGTAGATGATCCTCTTTAATATTAGAGCACATTTCATAAACATTAATGCACACATGTACACTAGTTAGTAGGGGAACCACATGCACAAGCATGACATCGTTTTCTGAAAATAAGACACACTTATGCACACACTTTATATAGAAACATAGACCCTATATTTTTTGGTTTAAGTATGTAACCGCTCCTGTGGGTGGACCGGGGTGCCTAACACCTTCACTGGTCCATAACCGAACCACTAATCTAGAACTCTGAGTTTACCAGTTTATTAAGAGTCTGTCATTTTCAAAACATTTTAAAATAAAATTGATTTTTAATATATTTTTAGTCACATTGTTAAAGGGCTGGTGGCGACTCCAAACCATCATGGGTTAGGCCCATGATGAGTGGACCACTTTTCTAAGAGGTTTACTAGTTAAGCAAAAACCAAGGCCCACAAGGATCAAACATGAATTCTCCACACTGAAAACTCCCTAACAAAATGGGGTAGCCGAAAGGAAGAATAGGATTTTACAAGACATGACAAAAGTCATGCTTTCAAGTAAAGATCTTTCTAAGAGGTTTTGGGCTGAAGTCGTGAAGACCACTTGTTATATAAGCAATAAAGTGTTCTTAAGGCTTCAAAGACTTCATATGAACTACGGAATGGAAACAAACCCAATTTGAAGTACTTTATAATTTTTGGAAACACTTGCTATATCTTGAAAGATAGATAAAATTTAGGCAAGTTTGATTCCAAAAGTGATGAGAGAATCTTCCTTGGTTATTCATCTAGAAGCAAAGCCTAGAGAGTCTTCAACAAAAAAACATCTAGCATGGAAGAGTCTATAAATGTCATCATTGATGACCAACTCAAGACTCAAATCAACAAGGGAGAAGAAAAAGAAAGAAGGTCCTCAAATTGACCTCAAAATAATTGAAAATGCAACTTCTCATGAGTCCAAGAGTGAGTTAGAGGGGGCAAATAATGAGGATGGGAGTCATCTAAAAAAAGAGCTTAATTAAGGGACACTTTTCTAAAGACATAATTGGAGATCCAGATAAGGGTGTTAAAGCAAGAAACAAATTAGATAATATTATTAGCCATATTTGTTTTACATCCAAGGTTGAACCAAAGAAGGTCAATGGAGCTCTTGATGATCCAGATTAGATCATGGCTATGCAAGAAGAGCTCAATCAATTCAAAAGAAATGATGTATGGTACCTTGTGGAGAAATCAAATGACAAAAATATTATTGTTACCAAATGGATCTTCAAGAATAAATGGATGAGCATGGAACCATTGTAAGGAACAAAGCATGTTTAGTTGCTAAAGGGTATGCTTAAATGGAAGGAATAGACTTTGAGGAAACCTTTGCTCCCGCAGTAAGGTTAGAGTCAGTTAGAATCCTTCTTTCCATTGCATGTCATTTGAAATTTAAGTTATTTCAAATGGACGTCAAGAGTGTTTTCTTGAATGGTGTGCTCCAAGAAGAAGTTTATGTAGAACAACCAAAAGGATTTATAGATTCTCATAGGCCTAACCATGTGTATAGGCTAAAAAAGGCACTCTATGGTCTCAAACAAGCTCTAAGACCTTGGTATGAGAGGTTGAATAAGTTCCTTCTTGAAAACCAATTTAAAAGGAGGAGTGTTGACAAAACACTCTTCATAAAGAAGAAGGATAACTCCATACTCATTGCCTAAATATATATTGATGAGATAATCTTTGGTGCTACTCGAGAAGATATGGAACATGAATTCGCTCACACAATGAACAATGAATTTGAAATGAGTATAAAAGGGGAATTGACGTCTTTTCTAGGACTTCAAATTAGGCAAAGCAAGGATGGTATATTTGTAAACCAATACAAATTTTCCAAGGACTTAGTGTCCAAGTTTGGAATGACCAAATCTAAATCACTTCATATCCCCATCAGTACCAGTGAAAAGGTTAACATAGATGCTGAGGGTAAGAGTGTTGACACTAAGATGTATAGGAGCATGACAAGTAGTCTTTTCTATCTCACAGCAAGTAGACTAGACATATCCTTTAATGTTGGTGTGTATGCTAGAGACCAAGCAGCTCCGAAAGAGTTGCATCTAAAAACCACAAAAAGAATCATTAGATATATTTATGGAACTCTAAACTATAGGCTATAGTATCCATTTGATGCCACTAGTGTCATAGCCAGTTACTCAGATGTTGACTAGGCCGGTAATGTAGATGATAGGAAAAACACAAATGGAGGGTGTTTTTATGTTGCTTGTATCTTGGCACAACAAGCAACAAAGTTTAATATCATTGTCAACTGCTGATGACAAATACATTGCGGTAGGGAGTGGATGCACTCAGCTTTTGTGGATAAAGAAAATGATGAAAGACTATGGTCTTGAACAACCAGTCATGAAGTTATTTGTAGACAACAAAAGTGTTATCCAAATCTCAAAGAACTTTGTTCAACATTCTCAAATGAAGCATATAGACATTATGCATCACTTCATACGGGATTTAGTGGAAGAAGGAGTGATCGCCTTTAAGTTTGTTGAAATTAAGAATCAATTGGCCGACATTTTCATAAAGCCTCTTGATTCTAAAAGGTTCAAGCACTTGAGTAGTGAAATTAGGATGTGTAAGATTTAAAAAATGAAAGATTTAAGGTTTGTATACAAAATCCAAAAATTTCAGGCTAAACTATACATTTTTTACAGAGTCAGATCGATTTGGATCCCACTGGATCCATCCAGGTGGATCCATCTGGACTTGCTATAGATCCAACACGGCAGTTTTATGGGAAAACAAACTTTTAGTCATTCTTAAAAACCAAAATCATTTGAGTTTTGTCTCATTCTTCTCTTTCTCATTCCCTTCCCTTGTTTCTCTTAAGTTTTTCAGTTCTTAATCTCTTTCTAAACCATTCCAATGGCTCCACAAAAAAGAATGTCAAAAAAGGGAAAATCATGGCTATTTTAAAACTTCTAGTTCAAAAGCTTAAATGCCCACCTCAAGTAAACTACGGTGCATTCTTAGACGTTGTATGCCTCTCCAACTACAATCATTATTTCTCAAAGAGACCGATCACCGTAAAGTGACATGTTGATGAGAAGATGATTCTTAGTCAACTCATGGGCTATGAGGTACTACCCAGCAGTTGGGAATCCCTCATGACAAGTAAGGGAGTTGTCCAAGAGGAGGTGGTTCAGGTATTTTGTTCAAACATCCATGACTCCAACCTTGACAACCTCACCTTCCACATAGAGGTCTATGAAGTTCAAATGGATCTTGATCCATCAGTGCTATCCACTCTTCTCGAGATAACCAGGCCCACAAGGTAAGCGGTTCCATTCCCCCTAGAGGAACTAGACAAAGCCATAATTTCTAAGGTCTTTGGTCGAGAGGGTACGATCTGTTTTGGGAAGCTCTAGGCTATAGAGTGTCATCTTGAAGTGTGTCTTCTAAACCTCATTTTCACCTACAACCTCTTCCCCATGACACACAACAATGACATGCCAGACATAATGGTGCATGTCATCTACTCCCTCTTTACCAGGAAGAAGGTCGATGTAGCTGTAATCCTATGCTATATCATCATTTTGGAGGCACACAACTCCTACGCTTCGCATATGCTACCTTACGACGGGATGATCATATGCTTATTGACAGTTTGTGGGGTCACCTTCCCTAAGGACACCCCTGAAGCTGGGTGCTTAAATCGATTAGTCCACCATCAAGTGGATTCTTTGAGAGGGAACACACTCGAAGAAGCAGAAGATAGCTCATTCCAAGGTAGGACCTTCCACTATAGCAGCCCCATTTGCACCACCACCTCTAGTGCATACATAGGTTCCTCTAGCTCCAGAGGCTCTAGCTCTATCAAGTTACCAGGGCGGGCCCCTGGTGCCCTGCTATGTGCTCGAGACCTTGGATGGTCTTGAGGAGTTGTTTGCTTGCATCATTGATCACCTCGAGAAGATGGCCAATAAGCTCAATAGCATTGAGGTTCGAGTAGAGTGTCTTGTCACTCACAGCTTCCACCTTATCCTAGTGTCCCTTTAGAACCTTCACACCCAAAGCAATGAGGACGAAGATGAGGATGAGTGATTGTGAGGATGAGTGGTTTATCTTTTTATACATCCTTCACATTTTGTACTTCAAACTATTCATGGATTTAGGGGGAGTTAGCTTAGGGATACACATTGATGCATGGACATAGGGGGAGCTAATATTCAAAAATTTGAATTGATATTCTAAAAATTCAAAAATCTTAATTTTAAACTGTATCCCTTCCCTAATCTAATGAACAAAAATGCAAAAAATAACTTTTCACATCATTCACATTGCATTGCATATGCTTGCTTGAGTTTGTGATATTGATTCATTTGACTTTATTATTATTGCCTTGAGAAAGGTATTTTGTGTTAAATATGATTTTAAAACTTTGAAGGCTAAACATCTGAGCAAATAGGTTGAGCTGAGAACCCAAGCACACATCAAAGGGAAGTTCAAGAGTACATGATACATCATTTAGTATTTATTTGTGTAATTATATAACTCTTACATATCATGGAATCTGTAAATTCATTGCATATCTTCATTGTATTCCATCCATGTATTTATTTGTATTTTTTCATGGAATTGCCAAAGGGGGAGATTGTTAATGTAATTGTCAATTCTATAATGTATAAAATATATGGAGTGGTAGAATAGACATGGCATGAGCATAGTTCATATGTTGGTCATGGTCGTAATCATCAAGTGTCCTTGGGTCCCATTGAAGACAAACTTTAAGCACTTAAAGCTAAGGATGGATCCTTTCCCAAGTTGCAGGAGTTCTAGACTTGAAGACCAAAAGCTTCATCGAACTCAAGAAAGGTATATATTAAGGTAAAAATAATGATAGACATAGGTTTAAGAGATCTACCAACCTTTATAAAGCCTTATGGACTAATTCATGGCCTTTGCAAAAGTCCCAAGATGCTTGGGTGCAAGATTAAGGAAAAATAACAGCAAAACAAGGGAATCGAATCAATCTAGGGGGTGTCGAATCAATCTTCACTTAACGGATCAATCCACACTTACTAGATTAATCTAAGGAGCTGTTAGACAAATCCAACATGGCCCTTGGATCAATCTGGCATGTCTTAGGACATTTTTTTTTGGACACTGGATAAATCCGAATGGATTAATTCGATAGTACCAGATAGATTCGACATTGCAAAATCTCAAAAAATATAGAAATAAATTTTTATGAGCAATAAGGATTATTTGTCCATTGGGGATTGTGCCAAATTATGGGTGCACAACCTAGCTCGTCCCCTATAAGTATATTAGGGTTCCCATTGTATCGCATAACACACGAGAACACAAAGAGAGGGACTTTCATGCAAAGTGAAGAAAAACCTAAGGCATTCAATCCTCCCAACAACCAAGGCTCTTTTTATGAACTTTCATTGAAGATCTAAAGAGTCTTTAAGTGCTTTCTAAACACTCTATTCTTGAAGATCAAGAGAGGTAAGTAAGGAGAAGAGTTTATTCTCAAGTAAAACCTTATAAGAAGCTCCAAGAAGCAAAGTAGCATTGCTTCGGAGCTCGGTGGAAGAATACGGTTTATCAGCTCATTAATGAGCAAAAACCATTCAAGGAATTATATGCAATACACCAACCTCTTGAGGTAATTCGTACTGACTCATTTTAAATTTCATAAGACCTTAGTACCTTCGTCGAAGACACTAGAGGTTAGACTACTCCCGTCGGAGACACTGGGAGTAGACTTTGACACCACTATCAGAGACAACGATAGTGAAGACTTAGCACCTTTGCTGGAGATAGCGGTAGTGCAGACTTAGCACCTCTGCCGGAGACATTGGAGGTGTAAACCATTCCTACCGGAGACACCGAAAATAGATTTAGCACTTGTCAGAGACACCGAGTGTGAATATGTTTTAAAATTTTACCTTGATTATAATTATATTCAATCTAAATAAAATCTAGTAGCTCAGTGTAAGCTTTGAAAGTGGACATAAGCTAAGTACCGAACCACTATAAAACCTTGTGTTGTGTGTGGATGCTTGTGTGTTGCAAATTGTCTCTACCTCTCTTTATCTTGGTATGCTCATTAATTCATTAAATGTTCTTTCATTATTGTAATTTTATCTTGCAATAAGAGCATCATTGTTAATTGCCATTGTATAACACTTGTAATTAAAAATGTTTTAAGAAGACAAATGAATTAATTTCATGTTACAAATTGAGCATTAATCAGTTGAACATTACGGGGTAATTAAAAGAATTTAGTAAATCCTATTCACTCCCCTCTAGGATCAAAACTGGACATTCAACATACACACCAAAAACCCTAGTTTCTAAGGTGGCTTAAGAGCCCCAAATAGACAAAATACTAAAATGGCGCACGGTTGATGCTGTTGACATTCAAGACACTTTTAACAAATTGAGTGATCCTCAATTGTGAGTGCAATAATTGTTTTTTTTTGTCAGATCATTCGAATTGAAATTCTTAAGGCCATTTTATGAAAAACTAGGGAGTACGCAGCCATTGGAGGAGGTACCATTAATCCCTTCTACCTGGGTTTTTAAAAAATAAAAAATAAAATTAAGAATAATTTTTGAGAAATTAAAGCGTGTTTGCTAATAGTTTTGTAAAATGAATGATGAAATTTAGTTACAAGTAATTTCCAATAAAAGATATAGGAAAACAAGATATCCAAATGTTGGTATGTTAACGGCCTTCAATGACAGTAACACTGACAGTGTTTATAGAGCATGTCTTAGGGCTCTTTTGAAATGAATCTGTATCAGAGGCAATCTGCCTTTCAGTATATGCAGGTTGCTTTGGAGTAGGGAGACTAGCTATGTCACTACCAAGCATGGAAACAATGGTAGACATTGTCGGTCTGTCCTTTGTGGATTCTTGGATGCACAGTAGTCCCACATGGATGCATTTCAAAATGTCCGTTTCAAAACGTGACTCATATAATCCTTGATCGATTAATTCCAAGACATTGTCTTCGTTCCATAATTTCCAAACCTGAAAGCAATCACAAATATTATCAGAACTTCCATCCATTAAGAGAAAATCCAGCTTAATATGACCCATATGAACTTACGTATCCCAATAGGCTCAAAAATTCAGGGTGATGGTTGAAACTAGTGTTTCTTTTTCTGCTCACTATCTCCAGTAGCAATACTCCAAAGCTGAACACATCAGATTTTTCAGAAAATCGACCTTCCATGGCATACTCAGGGGACATATAGCCACTGTGTTTCATTATTCAGACAGCATGTCAATGGTTTTGTGCATTTAATATGAATAATCTTAAAGAAAGAACATGTAATATGTAAAACAACTGCTACTTACTATGTCCCTACGACCCTTCTAGTATTTGCTTCATCTTGGGTGCCTCCAAATATTCTTGCCATGCCAAAGTCCGAAATTTTGGGATTCAACTCTTCATCCAATAAGATGTTACTCGCCTTTAGATCTCTGTGAATAATCCTTAACCTAGAATCCCTATGAAGATAAAGAAGCCCTCGGATGATCCCTTCAATGATATGGAAGCATTTATTCCAGTCTAAGAGTGATCCTTGGGTTGGATCTGCATATAAGTATAAAAGAAGTAAATTTTACAACATTTGCACTAAACCATATGAAATTTTTAAATTTTGGTTTGTCTTATCTAATAAAAATAAAGTGGGCATTATTTTGTGACATGAAGAAGTATTTTTGGACTGAAATTTACTGCATGAGGAGAGGGTGACATGGCCGACACATGCAGACCTTCTGGGCTGCTAAGTGCCAACTAAGTTTCCACGTGGAAAATTATTTGTCACCTAGATCCCATGTGAAATTTATAAATTTTGGTTTTAGTGTTGCCTATCAAAAATGAAGGAGGCTTTAATTTATTTTGCCTCGTTATAAAGTGTTTGGGCTGAAATTTACTCGTCTCAGATTTGGTGAGACAACCTTTGGTCAGATATAGGTCAGACTGACATTAGGGGCCAACATATCAGCTCCAAAAACGTGATATACATTTTTTTGGGGATGCTTTTCACTTTTCTGTGCTGATGTGTTGGCCCCTGATGCCAGGCTGACCCAGGTCTGATCTAGGGGGTCGCACCAAATCCTTTGGGAAGTTTACTGCATGAGGAGAGGGTGACACGGCTAACACGTGGAGCCCTTCTAAGCTGCCAAGTAAGTTGCCACATAGAAGATTATTGGTCGCCTAGATCCCATTGCTAGAAGGCGACCCACCTATTAGATCCATCCTAATCTATGTAACATGAGTGATCTTACCAAGAAGGTTATAAATTTCTAAACTTAATTCTTCTTTTTATTTATTTTATTTTATCGTGAGTGTTTATTGATTTTCTTGCCATTCTCATTTATCTGAAATTGAATTTAAAAGACTAAATAAATAACTGTAGAAAAGAAGGGGAGTAGATTAAGTATCTAACCAAAG
This sequence comes from Platanus orientalis, assembly GCA_025762735.1. Classification (NCBI taxonomy): domain Eukaryota; kingdom Viridiplantae; phylum Streptophyta; class Magnoliopsida; order Proteales; family Platanaceae; genus Platanus; species Platanus orientalis. Next base: position 5,403 of record JAOXJP010097483.1, on the reverse strand, counting down.
AGAAAAGCATCCAGGCTTTTGTTGGGCATGTATTCATAGATCAGCATCTTTTCTTCCCCTTCAATGCAGCAACCAAGGAGCCTAACAAGATTCTTGTGTTGGAGTTTGGAAATCACTATAACCTCATTTGTAAACTCCTCTATGCCTTGTCCAGAGCTCTTCGAAAGTCTTTTTACAGCTATTTCTTGTCCATTGGGCAATTTTCCCTAGAGACAACCATCAAAGATGTAATTAGTTTAAATTAATTTTTTTAATGGTTTTAAAAAATATATACAAAAAAAAAATGATCCCAGAAAACAACCATTACCTTGTGCACTTCACCAAAACCACCTTTTCCAAGCTTATTCCCTCCGTGAAAATTATTTGTGGCCTTTGCAAGGATCTCAAAACTGAACAACGGTAGCTCTGACCCTTTTCCTTGTGTCATGTTGTTAAGCATGTTTGCATCTGATAATTCTCTCTCTCCCAGATCAAATAATGGCATACCCATGCCTTCCTTCTTCCTTCCTGATTCATGTATTAAGGATTCTTAATTTTGGTGTGCGGAATGTCGAGTTTAAGTATTCAGTGTCTAAATGATCATCCTTAAGCCCAAAATATGAAACCTAATTAATATGCAGAGGATCAGGCCTGCCCAAGTGATTAATGGGAATCAATATGATCAGACCATCACTATTTTTTACTATATTCATCATATATATATATATATATATATGGACCGTAAAAAATGCCCAAAAAATTCTATTATAGCTCTATAAAAGATCTATCTATCACTTAGAAATTACTCTATCATGCAGATTCTCAGCGTAGACAGTAGTGGATCCAACTCCCCACTCTAAATGAAACAGTATAATGAACGTGGTGCTTAAGGACTGGTATTTGTTGAGAAAGTGTCTCAAATTCAAGCCGAGTGTGCGATCCTGAGAAAAATCTGACTGATACCATAATTTCTTGACCTGATCATTTGGGGGTCCGACCCGACTCAGTGTGTTGAACAGGGTTTTTGTGGGTTATATTGGGTTTCTTTGCTGCCGCACTATCCATTTTAATTTCTTGTTCCGTTTTCACCCGTGGACATTAGACTCAAGTCGAATCACATAAATCATGTGTGTTGTTTGTGTGATTGTTGTTTTTGCTATTTACATTATTCTATTTTGTTGCATAGATTCCAAATCGAGGGATTTCACACGACCTGTATTAACAGGTCTGATTGCTCATACTCAAGCACAGTGACAGGGCAAAAATTTCTTAGTGGGCTATAGCAAGTTAATGCATACGTTACCTCTTTGTTTAGCAATCCATCTCAACGAACAGTAGATGAAGACACTCATTGTAACCATTCCTATAACCACCGTAGATATGATAATTACTTTAGGATCCCTCCTTTTATCTGCATCCAAATAGAAGAAGAATAATTCCCATTTGCAATATAAAATGCAACAAGAGATCAGTACATGGCTTTAAAGTCGGGCCATCTTATCATAAAGACGTTGAAATTTGAACGTGCAGAGCAGGAATTTCTGACTTTAGTAAAAGAATGCTCGAAAGGAGAAGTTGACTAGAAAACCATTTCACAACATGGGAATCAAATCAATCAATACAACCAATACCGACTCTAAAATCAAAGATATTTTATATTGACGTGTTCACAAACTTTTGAAGACTGTTTCCTGCTTTTCTTGTTATTGAAAAGTCGTTGTAAATAATTTAGAAGTTTTAAGATAATAAGAGCTACTATGTTTTGATGTAGAGTATGAAAAAAACAACAAAACAAAAATGAAACAGGAACAAGAAAAACAACTTAATAATCAAGAAGAGAGAGATTACAGTACCAAGTTCTGAGTCTGCCACACGGATGTATAGATCCACGCCGGCCGTAGAGAACTTCTGTATATCTATTAGATTTCCACTCCAAGACATACACCCTATGCCGTTGCTGTCATGTGCATATGCCACACATGAACAGTTTCTCAAACACTCCTCTTCGCATTCCTCAACGTTCTCTGGGGCTGGTGACCAAACTGCAAAATCCGGCACCTTCATATATTCCAGCTTCAAAAACCCATCTTCTTTCCCCTTTTCACCACTAGTGATGTTCCTCTCGCACTGCAGTTGAGTTCTCCTTACACACCCACCTGACCAATTCCCTCTACTCCATTCCTCTGCAGACTTTGGCTCGAACCCACTTAAACAGCTACAAATTGGTGACTTTAATGCATCACAGCTTCCGAATGGTCCGCAGTTCCCGTAAATATCACAGTCGTTGTTCAGGGCCAACCAGAAAACAACCCATTCACTAGTTTCCCTATCCCAACGGGACAGTAATAGATTCCCTTCAGGATCCAAAACAAACTTTCTTAGCTGATCGATATAAGAGAATGTTAAATATACACTTTGATCTCCTTCATCTTTAACGACACTCAATCCGTCCAGATAAACATTGTTCATGTTGGGTACCCCGATGAAGACCCGACTGTTCCATGGACCACTTCGCCAGTGCGGATGGGAGCCGTTCCAAATGAGAGCTTGAGGAATATTCAGAGGGAGAATACCCACCGAGAAGCTTCCAATGGAAGGATCGGAAACAGCTTTCCATGATTTAAGTAGTTGCTTCTCATTCGTTCTCGAGTAAGCCCAAAGCTTCATAGTCGGTAAGAATGTGTCTGTAGGGTGATCAAAACTCTCCCATAAGGTACTGTTATCGGAAATTCCTGCTCGCAAGACAAGGTTGCCGGAATCCAAGAGCTCGGCACTTGAATTTTTTGCAGTATTTGAAACATTGGTCGACCACACAACGTTTTTCTGGCCGTCCAAAACTACAAGATTGCCATTTTCAGAAATCTTCATGACGCCAGAGGAATCTGTTAGTGGGGTTTCTCTATTGGCAACCCATACGACTGTTGGCCCGGGAATGTTGTTGTACCAGATTCCGATGTAGCGATTTGTAGAATTACCCGGGCTAAAGAAGCCTAGTTTAAATGTACCAGCGCCGGTGGAAACTACAGTTTCTGGGTCTGTAATGTATTGGATGGATGTAATGGTGTCTTTGGCGTTGCAGAGACGTAAGTTGTACGTGAGATACAGGAAAATTGGGAGATAGGCTCTCACAAGTCTCCCACTGCGACCCATAGTTGCACAAACGATGCTTGTTACTTGTAAGAATGGAAGACCAAGAAAAGCAGAACATAATATAGATACCTAAGATGCTTCTTGTCCAAGAAGCCATGTTCTCAAATGCCTACCTTCTTTGACCCAAGATCGCTACGAGTCCAATGATTTTTTTGACAAGTGTATGGTCAAATCGGCAGCCATGGTCAGCTTACATCAGCTGAGGATTTCTTTTATTGAGAATAAAAGAGTTTTATAGAATTAAATGATATATTATAATGGAATTATACACATCCCGTGATCACAAAGCGTTGTAGTGTTTATGGTGAATTATAAGCTGACACATTGTGTTTGGGCCTTGGGGTTCAAAAAAGTGTTCAGGTGTAAAAAAAGAGACTAAGTTCAATAGTATATCACGTGTCAATCAATGGCACACCTACATAGACCTGTGTCAACACAGACAATCATTCTGCCCCCCTAATGCCATCGCCTAACATTTGTGCCAGATCCTGGGCAATGAGTTACGGGAGAAAATGTTCTACTCCCAAATTACCTTTTGAGGGGAGCAAATGTTATGCGCCCAATCTCAAATCGTTACTCCCCCTCCCAGTCCCAGGTACAAAAGCTGAGGTGTATGATGTTAAAATCATAAAATCTGTTTTCCAAAAAAGCATTAGGGGGCCAGCCTCTGCGTCTGGGAGAGATGGGGAGTAGACAATTTGCCCTCACAAGGTAAAATACATTAATGTAAAACAGATATTGAACGCAACATGATATGCAAGATTTTATAACTCCAACCAAGTTTGGGTAGGAGTTTTAAATATTTGTATACGTGTGACTCTATAGACAGGGATGAAATCGTATGCACCACACCTCTGATGGGACCACTCGGGGGGCAGAATCAATTCACTTTTTGGAGGTTTTTGATTTCCCCTCCTGAGTGGTCACATCAGGAGTGTGGTGCACTTGATATGGCGCCATACTTTTTGGGGGGGCATATCACTTTTAATGCTGATGTGTCCACTCCTAACTCCATTTGCGCTATGTACATTTAAGGATTGTTAGTACCTAATTCTCTGGGAGTCCAAACGGGCCTGTCACATTTTCAGAAGATTTCATTATCAAATAAATAAAAGTTATCATTCTAATTTTAGGGACTTTGGATCTTCTTTTATAAAAAAAAAAACCAGAGAGTGGAGCATCATACTTCAAGAGAGTGGTACAGGCCGACGAGAAGATAAAAGTTTTAAATTTAGTCCTTTTTTAAGTCACATGTGGCATCCGCCTTGTAACAAGACGCTCCCCTCTTTTGGTTTTTTTTTAGAGGGAGCATGATTGTTTGTGTTGGAACAAACCTCTGGAGGCGTGTTATTGATTGTCACATTATATGTTTTTTAATTTGGTGTCTTTTTGGACACGTACTTTTTTTTCATCGGAATACTTTTTAACCCCCCATCATAACACGTGGCAGTTTTATAATTCACCATAAACACTACAGACATGTTTTCACCACAGAACATTTTCTGCCTTGTACGAGAGGATCTAGCTGAGATTAAGTGTTTGGCTGATCATGAGTTACTGTTTGCCTCTTTGTTTCCCCAGCTCTCGTCGAGGGATTTGATTCAAGGCAGGTTCTTTGTGGCTGAATTGAAAGGCTACTTTTTACTGTCAAATTGGAATCAACTCAGATAAGGAGCATCTCACAAGAAAGCATGGGAAACATGAGAAGCCAAAAAGAAATTGAATGTTTCTACTTATATCTTGATAGGTTAAACCTTTGTGTGTGAAGTTAAAATAGAACGGATGCTAAGAAATAAGGAAAATAAGGAATCACAAGTGAGATTGTTGAGTCAAACATAGACAACTTGAAAATCTTATACGCATGGCTTAATCATGAGTTATAATCTAAAAAGGTTCCACATGTTCACCACATTATAGTCTAACAAAGAATGATTGTCTGTGTTGACAACGACCAAACTGTTAACAAGCCGAACTTTTAATGTGTTGAATTTAGTGAAATCTGGTTCTAAATCAATGGCATTTGTTGATATAAATCATGATAAGTTTTAGATCCTTCCTAACATGGCAAAAAGCAATCTCTTAGCCACAAACGCTTTTTCATCACATAGCATTTGTTGTGTATTCTAATTCATATGATAAGTTTTAACCCTTCCTAACATGGCAAAAGAGCAATCTCTTAGCCACCGGAAAAGATTAAATACGGAAATCTGCTTTTCCTGATGTATTAGGATGGCATTAGGGGGTGGACACATCAGTGCTGAAAAGTGATAAGCA
>JAOXJP010097472.1:0-14491 GCA_025762735.1 Platanus orientalis | reverse complement strand
ACTCCCCCGTATCACGATACTCAAGCTATTTTAAGCAAAAAAAGATCATTTTGGACATGTTATCGCGAGACGCATGCACGATATGTGATACAGCTCGCGATAACCTGTCCAGATCACGATATTTCGCTGTACATAGGGGTATTGTGTCGCACACCTACGATACCGATACGTCTCACGCGATACGGTCCGTATCGCGCGAGATTTTGAACTATGCTTTTATCTTTATCTGATTTTGAATTCAAAACGTATCACGCCAGATTTTGAACTATGCTTTTATCTTTATTTGATTTTGAATTGAATTTAATGAAGTGAATTGCCAACCAATTCGGTAAACCCAACGGAACACGCACCGAGGCATTCGGCATGTAGCTTTGTAATGTGTGAAGTTTGATTTTGTTAGCATCAGTTTTTTTTTTTTAACCCAAATCTGATCTAGATATAATCCGAAAAATCCGAATACGAAATTTGTGACCCTTTTTATGGTTTTATGTACCAGATCGGATGCAAACCGTATCTGTTATGTATTAGGGTTTTGGAGGGATATTTATATGTTTCATTCTAAGATGACGTGTGAAGAAGAGATTTCAAAAATTATAATAATTTGTAACTTGATTTTTAGATAGTGAAAGTTTTCTATGCAATTTTCGTGATTTTTCTTCAAATTGAGATTTTCTACATAAATCTTATATTATACATGATTTCTATTTTCGTTTTGCTCGTTGATTTTATTGAATTCCGTTTTCCTCTAAAATAGATAAAACGATCGTAACAAATTGTACTTTTTGAAAAGTGTAAACTACGATGGCACAAGGTGCAACCTGCAAAAGAGTAAGGTACAAGCTTTAACCAGCCAATTCGTCTATGGCAGATGCTTGTGATGCTGTATTGACATCTGTATCACTTTAAAATAAGGATTAGGAGTCTTGGGGCAAATATCAGCACGGCTGGGATTTGGTAAGACAACTTAAAGTTAGCTTAAAATAAGAATGACATTAGGGCCCAATACATCAGGGCTAAAAAAGTGATGTACACTTTTTGAGGGATGCTTTTCACTTTTTGGCACTGATGTGTTGACCCTTAATGCCATTCTTAGCCTAGGCTAACTTTAAGTTGTCCTACAAAATCCATAGGGATGTCAGGATGGGGCATCCCATCCCATTTCCTTTTCTATAAAGCTTTGGAGTAGGGGTGGTAACGTTTGACACCACTCATGAACCCAATACAAACCCAACAGAAATTAAGGGGTTAGGGTTTACTGTTATTGTTTTTCTTGTCAAAGTGGGTTGACCCACATTGACTCAATTAATAAATGGGTTGTGTTCGGGTTGACCCATATAGTCATAGACCCTTAACTCAATACCATACGAACACAACCACCAACATGAATTGCCACAAATCCGATACAAAATTAGCAGGTTAGTATTAATCATAATCATTTTTTCGGGTCAAAGTGGGTCAAACCACTTCAACAAATTAATAAATGGGTTGTGTTTGGGATGATCCATATAGTCGTATACCCTTAACTCGACATAACTCGACTCCGACCTACCAATAGGAATTGCCATCCCTATTTTGGAGTTTTTCTTTTAGGCTGTCTCTGTTTAAAGGTAATAGTTTGGAATAAAGAAAAGATAAGAAAACCATTGTAGAAAATGGTGACAATGTAAAGAAAATCATATTTGAAAGACCCTGATTTTTCCGTAGCTTTATTGAAAGGGAGAAAATTATATTTATTTTATGAGTTGGGGTGTTTTAGTAATTATACTGGATTGCCATCCGATGTAAAAATCTTGTTTAATTACAAATTTAATACGCTTAGAGGCAACGTATGGTAGAGATCTCACTACTAGTGGATAGAATTCAAAGGCTCTAGCGATCCCCATCTCGTTTTTTTTTTTTTTTTAATGATAAAAACCAAAATATACATACATTAAGCATCAATACAATGAGTACAAGAGATAGCTAAACTTCTGTCGCTACAGGATCTAGCTATCCTATGTGCCTCGTAATTTGTCCTAGGGATGTGCTATGCAGATCGCAGACAATAGTAGAGCCCATGCTGGCTCTGTAATTATAATATATATGTTTTAACTGCCATGGGGAGTAGATACAACATTGTAGGAGTCCGAACATGTTTGCAGTAGGCAATGCCCAATGCTTTCTGATTGGTACCCACACATATTACATTTGGGTTATGAGTGAAGACCTCTTCTTAATAAATTTTCTTTCACGGGAAGAATTCTTTTGCAAGATTTTCCAAAAAAAGAATTTAAGTTTTGGTAGGACTTGGAGGTGCCATAGCCATTTCCAAAGACTTCGCAAGGATGGGGAGAGGGCATTGTCCTGTGATCTCTAGGCAGCCATCATACTATAGACTTTTTGGACTGAGAATCTACCCATTTTGTCTATACTCCAGATTGGAGTCTTTTTCAGTGTTTCGGTTTGATAACGTATCGGTTTTGCCGTTTCCTTTACGCCAATCAGATGGTTCTATGGTTGTCCTAGGTTCTTGATGGGGCGGGTTCTACGCACAAGAAATGAAAGAGGGTTAGGAAGCTAGCGCCGGCAGGTGCCGGCTTCTAGTTCTACGACGGTCAAGTTAGAAAAGTAAGGGGAATATAGGTAGTAAAGCTTCTATTAGGGTTTTTTTTTTTTTTATACCTAAGGGAGGAACTGATACATGTATTTATAGGCTTGGGTCGGGGCATATCAGGGCAAATCCTATGTGTCGCTTTCTTCCCATGTTCTTGCACGTTACTGTCCCCCACGTTCTCGCACGTCGTTGTCTCCCACGTTCTTGGGTGCATTTCTTTCTGCCACATCTGCCCTTTTCTCAAAATTGACAGGTCTGTTGCAGAGATCATGCGATTCGCATAATGGTTTTCGGATCATACTTATCGTTAAATCGGGTAGTCGGACTCTCAGGTGGTGCTAGCATTCTAGCGGAGCAGTCGGGCAGCCATGCCTTAGTGGGTCGAGGGGTCTTAGGCTCTCAAGGGCTCGAGTGACCTTTTAGGCCTTGGGCGCTTCGACTGTCGGTCAGGATTATTTATGGGATACTTGAAGCTGCGTATCGAGGGCCCTGGTGAGAAGGTCCCAGGCTAGGCTTCTTTGGAACTCTCGGGATCATGTCACCTAGGGCTGGGGCTCTGGTAGGCTATCGGGGTCTGTTAATAGGGACCTTGGTATGGTCTTCCCCATTAGTTGCCCCCTATTCTTGGGCCTGAGTTCATGATGCCCGGGAATATGAGTCATCTATATCCGCTACTTACTATTTCGGTGTAGGCGGCGTGTCGTTCTGACTATCGAGTTGACACCGACTAGGGATGAGTGCTAATGATGGCCTCGCATTCAATGAGTTTAGATAGTCGAGAGGACATGCCGGCGTTAATTATGAGTTATGTCAAGTGTCGTATCATTTCAAATCTCTATGCCATCTAACGGTTGAATTTAAACATTTAACTTTAGGATTCACGCGCCGTTTAGTTTCCCGGGTCTATTTAGTTGACCCTTAAATACACGACACGTGAAGGGTCAAAAATCCTCGAGGCCTTCTATAAATATCTTTTCCGGCATTGTTCAAGCTTCCCTTTATCTTTGCTTTTCGTCATCCTCAAACCTCCGCTATTGACAATTTTCGGTGATCCCATAGCATTCTCGTCAGCAACCGTCTTCGCCTCCGCTCACCACTGCATTTTCAGAGCTATTATCTACTCTTCTTTGCCCTCCCAAGTCTGTTCCTCTTCAGGTATTTTCTTTTCCTATCATTTTTCTGCTTACTTCTTCCTCTGTTCTCCTGCTTTCCTTTCATTGTTATTTGTTTTTTTTCCTTCTCCGACATACTTGCTCTTGAGTTTCTCTTTGTTTTCCTTCCCGTTATCATTTGTTAGTAGCTTTTTCTTCGGTAGTGTTCGTCCGAGTTTTAGTTTCCTTGTTTTTCCCTCTTTGCCTACTTGTCTTGATGGAGTTCGGGGATTCTGTTGACCATATGGTTGACGGGGCTGATGACCTATTTGAGGTCCAATAAGATCCCTCGGAGCAAGCCACTGAACCAGCTCCAATTAATGCCCAGGGGGCCACTGGGGAGATCGCCCCTGAGGAAGATTTCAAGGCCGCTCAGTATGGCTCTGAATTGCTGACAAAAACTCTTGCTCGGTATTGCTTGACTTACCTTATCCCCGATGGGGTAATACTTATGGCTCTTGGGGATGCTGGGGCTTTTGAAGCCCCAGGCGGCAGTGTCGCGCTATACGAGTAAGCCCTTATGGCGGGCCTTAGATTTCTGATCCTCCGGTTCCTCAGAAATCTGTTATTTTACCTTGGGCTGACACCAGGGTAATTAATGCCCAACGCTTGGTGGATAAGCATAGGGTGCATGGTGCTATGGAAACTGGCCTTTGAAGGGCGCATCACCTCACCCTCAACAAATTATTTCATTGTTACTGTCCCAAAGAGAAAGAGCCGGGGTGGTTATTTTTTGATAGCTGGGATTTGACGCTTACTTTGGTGACGGGGCTCCCGAGTTCAAACAGCTTGTGGAGGACCCAGTATTTTTTTGTCTTAGGTGAGGGCTGGGAGTGCCTCCCGGATGAAGAACCTGAAGTGAAGTTCAGCCAACCATGGGCGTCAGTCATTGGCCCGATAGGTACGCCATTGCTCTATCATTGTTTGTCGCATGTATTTTCATTTTTTTATTTTTGACCTGATACTTCTCTCTTCTCCTCCCTTTTTTTTAGCTAGCGAGGTGGACGAAGTGTCTAACAAGGAGGAGGCTCACGTCAAAGACGTGATAAATTATCCTATCCACGCCTACACAGACTTTGTGACCCCCGCCCGAGTTCATCAGTGCGGGTTTGGTCCCGATTCGGGTAACTCACTCGTCTTTACTGCCTTTTGTCTTCCTCTGTTTTCTTTCTCCTTTTTCATCTTGCTAATTTCTAACCTCGGGTCCATTTCTTATGCAGCCATGAAGACGGACAAAAAGTATCTCTCAAAAGCCAAAGAAATCAGAGATAAGGCCTGGAGGCCAAAAAGATCAGCCAACCAACAGTCTCTCAATCGGCTGCTCAGGTGGAGGCAGCCACGATCTCCAAGAAGAGAAAGCCTCATCTCATCTCTAGTGGTCTCTCTGAGCCCTAGGCCCCTGAGGTGGTTTCAGTGCCTCGTCTGGCCCCTTCCCACGTTATCTCGATCGTCTACTTGAATGGGGATGTTGAGGGCTCTCCTTCAGCTCCTCCCGCCGGGGTCCAATCTGCAACCACTCCAACGGTTGTTCTGTGGACTGCCCCGACTGCCCCTGCCATCGAGCCCCCTGCTTCTATACTCTAGGCTCCTTCTCCCCCAATCGTGGCGACTATAACCCCAACTTAAGCGGGGCCTTCTTCCCCTCCCCCGATAAATGAGGAGCCTTCGCTGGGGCCTAGTACTTGGTTACGGAGGACCAGTCCTGTGGGGGACTATCTCCTAGGGGGTGTTCCCCCTACCGACCTTGAGTACTTGTAAAAGAATGCTTCCACAACTGGCGTGCAAAAAGACCTAATGTACTATATGGCTAAGGTGAAGCTTTTTATCCTTTAACGCCTCTTTTCTTTTTTGTTCTTCCCCCCTTTTTTATACCAGTACTCGGTACTAATTTGGCTTTTATCTTTGCAAATCGTGACCCTGATGGCTTCTTCTATCCAAAGGCATAAATTTAGCGAATAAGTTAGGGCCAAGCACCTGGAACAACTTACCAAGGCGAGGAATGAGAACCTTGCCCTCAAGGAGGAGGCAAAGGTCATTATCGACGACCTCGAGAGGAGGCTGAAATGGTCCGAGGACTCCTGCAGTAGCATGGCGGCCCAGGCCACTGAGCGGGAGAGACGCATCAAGAACTTAAGTGCTTTTTTGCAAGACTCTTAGAGGGACGTCAACCTGGCCAGGGAGGAGTTGGGGGTCGAGAGGAATGGGCGCATCCGGACTAAAAACGACCTCAAGAAGGCTGTTGAGGATGTGACGAGGCAGACCATAGCTGATACCTTGGATTGGGTACGCCTCCAGGTCGAGGCGAAGAGAGAGGTTGAAAGGCAGGAGATGAGGGAGGAGGCCCTCAGGGCGGTTGAAGCCCAGTACTTGGACTCGGATGCCTTTGACCTCGTCAAGGCCTACTGCTTTTGGGAGGGGTTTGAGGAGTTCTAGAAAATTACGATTGAGCAATTCCCCGATGTTGACTTCTCTTCTATTAAGCCCAGAGAACCCGAGGCAGAGAATGAAGAAGAAGAGGAGGTCGTCGAGGGAGGACACGACAAAACGACTGAGGGGGTCGTCGATGATCTGATGACACTGACAATTGAAGAGCCCAATCGGGAGGATGTGGTCTCAGGGGATGCTAACCCCGAGGCATAATCGTACCTCTTTTTTTGTCTAGCTCTTGTAATTCTCCATATAAATGAAAGTTTTCCCTTTAAAACATTGATGTGTGGCACTTTTTTCTTGTATGCCATATCGTAGCCTTAAAATTTTTCAAGTACTAGTGGGTGTCGATGATTTTTAGTTTTTCTCCCGAGTAGGGTAAGCGATGTTCAACTTTTCTAAGTGTTGGTGCGGATCGTGATGTTTTCCTCTTATGTTTCCTGTGTGTACTTAAGTAGGTTGGAGTAAGTGGCTCAAAATTTTATTTAAGTGTTAATATGCCTCAGGGTAATTGATGGTTTCTTGAGTGAAATTTTCGAAGTGTGGGGATCCCTTGGTAATAGTATGAGGACCTGCCGGGTCCATTGCAATTTTTGGTAAATAAGGGTTCCCAATAGCACTCTTTTCAACCTTTCGTAGTTAGTGCCACCGGGTATCCTTAGACACCTACCTAGGCTTGAGTCATACGTTAGGAGACATAGATATACTTACTTGGTGAAGATGAGTTGACTTGGGTTCTTCTTGCGAACTTATGTGGCTTCTTCCTCGCTTTGCATTTCTTTAATCGGGAGGTCGCTTGATTTTAAGACTCGGGTCATCCCCGTGACCAAAAGGTTATTCTTGAGTTGGGGAGACATGCCAGTTTTGTGGCTCGGGGTCATCCTCGTGACTTGATGGTTAATCTTGTAAGTTAGGGCTAGTCTTGTAGCCTGAGTTGGAGGGGCATGCCAGTTTTGTGGGTCGGGGTCATCCTCGTGATCTGAGGGTTAATCTTGTAACCCGGGCCTAGTCTTGTAGCCTGAGTTGGAGGGGCGTGCTAGTCTTGTGGCTCGGGGTCATCCTCATGACCTGTGGGTTAATCTTGTAACCTGGGGCTAGTCTTGTAGCCTGGGCACACTGGCCTGAAACTTTGTATTTCTTGCATAGTCAGATTGTTTCAACAGTTAGAATAATGACATTGATTTCATTGATAATATTTTCTTAAATGCTCTACATTCCAAGGTTGGGGTAATGGCTCCCCCTGTATCGTTTCTAGGTGGTAGGTCCTGGGCTTATTGTAGTGTGTCACCAGTTAAGGTCCTTCCCAATTCGGTCTCAGCTTTCCCTCCATCGGGTCTTGCTTTGCCAAGGTTACCTTTCTGAGTATTAAGTCTCTGACCGTAAATCTCATTGTCTTAACTCAGGAATTATAGTACTTGGTCATTCTTTGTTTGTAGACGGCTGTCCAAAGTGTGGCTTCGTCTCTTTTCTCTCTTAACATGTCGAGGTTGAGTCTAAGGCCTTCCTCGTTCTTCTCCGAATCAAAGTTGGCCGCTCTGTGCGAGGTTATTCCAACCTCAATGGGTATTAATGTTTTGGTCTCAAATGCCAGCAAGAATGGTGTTTCCCCCATAGGAGTCCTTACCGTGGCACGGTATGCCCAAAGGACACTCAGGAGTTCTTCAGGCTAGAGGCCTTTGGAACTGTCCAACCTCTTCTTGATCATGCCCAGGAGTGTCCTGTTTGTGATCTCTACCTGGCCGTTAGCTTGGGGATAGGCTAGGGAGGAAAAGTGATTCTTGATGCAGAGCTCTGTGCAGAATTCCTAGTATTGGGTATTATCAAATTATTTGCCATTGTCGCTGACGATGACTTGGGGGATCCCAAACCAACAGACGATGGACTTTTATGTGAAGTCACGTATATTCTTCTTGGTAATCTTCACTAAAGGCTCTACTTCTACCCATTTGGTGAAGTAGTCGATGACCATTACCAAGAACCTCATTTGTCCTTTTTCCCTGAGTAGTGAGCCAACTATGTCAATTCCCCACTGAGCAAAGGGCTAAGGCCCCGTTATCGGGACCAACTCCTCCGTAGGTACCTTTAGAATGTTGGTAAATCTCTAACATTTATCACATTTCTGAGCGAGGAAGGTGGCATCTCTTTGCATAGATGGCCAATAGTATCTGGCCTTGATTGCTCTGTGGGCCATTTGATCTACCTCCCGAGTGACTCCCACAGATCCCTTCGTGTATTTCTCAGAGCACGTAGTTAGCTTCCTCCTCAAACAAGCACCTAAGCAGGGGTAGAGTAAAGCTCCTCTTATAGAGAGTGTCGTCGACAAATAGGTATCGACTCGCCCTGACTTTCACTCTCATGGCCTCTTCCTTATCCTTGGGTAACTCGCCATTTCTCAAAAACCTTGTGATCTGGTTGGCCCATTCGGGTTCAGGGCTTGCCAAGCTAACTTCTCTCTCTTCTCTAACCTTGATACTCAGCTCAAATAGGAGCTCGACGAGAATCCCGGGATTTAGGTCCTTTATAGTGGATGAGACAAGTTTTGCCAACTTATCAACCTCTTCATTATCCCCCTAGGGGACCCTCTGTATGCTGAAGTACTCAAACTGGGACTTCTCTTTCTCAACTAGGGTGAGGTATTGTTTCATCCGGCCATCTTTCGCCTCATACTCCCCTTGTACCTGCCCGACCACCAGCTGGGAGTCACTGCGGACCTTCACCTTTCTAGCCCCGAGTACATGGGCGAGGTGTAGTCTTGTGATCATTGACTCGTATTTGGCTTCGTTGTTGGTTTCCTTGAACCCAAAATTGATGGCATACTCGACTTTACTTCTTTTTAGCGTAAGTGGACGACTCCTCCCTTGGTTTCCCTATTAGTGGATGAGCCATCTGCATGTACGACCCATTCTGCCTGATTTACTTCTTCCTGTGGTTCGTCTTGCATCTTGGTCGCTGTATCCGGTGCGTAGGTATATTTGGTGATGAAGTCCATGACCGCTTAACCCTTGATAGCCCCTCGAGGGTGATACTCGATGTCAAATTTGCTTAACTCCACCGACCACTTGACCAATCTTCTCGAGGTCTCGGGCTTATAGAGTATGGCTCTAAACAGCTGATCTGTTAGGACTCGGATAGTGTGGGCTTAAAAATAAGGTCTCAGTCATCTAATAGTGATGATTAGTGCGAATGCCATCTTCTCCGTCCTTGGGTACCTTTCTTCTGCCCCCTAATGGCTCTGCTGGTGTAATATACTAGCGCTTGTACCCTTTCCTCTTCTCTTACCAGTATCGAGATTTTTGTCATCCCCGACACTGATAAGTATAGGTAGAGTGCATCGCCTTACTTTGGTTGATTGATCAGTGGTAGGCGCCCGAGGTGGTCCTTAAGCCCCTGAAAGGCCCGATCGCATTCTTTGTCCTAGTAGAAGGCCTTCTTCAGTAGGCAGAAAAAGGGGCAACACTTGTCTGTGGCTTGGGAGATGAATCGGTTTAATGCGAAAACCCTCCCGGCCAGGCGTTGCACCTCCTTTATGCTTCTTAGAGCTTGCATGTCGAGTATAGCCTTTACCTTCTTGGGATTGGCCTCTATTTTCCATTGGGACACCATGAATCCGAGGAATTTTCCCGCTGACACCCTGAAGGTACATTTACTGGGATTGAGCTTCATCTTGTGCTTCTTTAAGGTCTGGAAGGTCTCGCCTAAATTTGAGAGGTGTTGTTCAGTTCGTAGGCTTTTTACTAGCATGTCATCTACATATACCTTGACGTTCCTCCCGATCTAGCCTTTGAACATTTCGTTGACGAGTCTCTAGTAAGTTGCTCTCGCATTCATCAACCCGAAGGGTATGACCCGATAGTAGTAGAGTCCTCGGTCAGTGATAAAGGTGATCTTCTCCTGATCAGACTTGTGCATTTTTATTTGATTGTACCTTGAGAAAGCGTCCATAAAGCTAAGGGTTTGGTGGCCAGCTGTGGAATCTACCAACATATCAATCATTGGGAGTGGGAAGCTGTCCTTTAGATAGGCTTTGTTGAGGTCGGTGAAGTCAACACACATATGCCACTTCCCATTCGGCTTTCTCACCATGACTATATTTGTCAACCAGTCGAGGTAGTAGACTTCCCTCACAAAGCTGGCCGTCACTAACTTTTCTACCTCTTGTGCAGTTGCCCGATTATTCTCTAGACTAAAGTTTCTCTTCTTCTGCTTGACTGGCCTTGAGGCCGGGTCCACATTTAGCCTGTGCATAGCAATGCAGGGATCTATTCCTGGCATATCTTCATGCATCCAAGTGAACATGTCCCAATTTCTGATAAGGAAGTCTCGCAGCTGGGCTTTGAATTCTTTGGGCAAGTCGATTCTTACTCGGGTGACCTCGTCAAGCGTGTCAACATTGAGGATGACATCTTCTAATTCTCTTTCAGGTTCTACTACTGCCCAGGCCCTCTTGTCTCAGACTTCCAAGCTCTCGATTATCATGCTTTCTTTTGGGGCTGGCTCCCTTTTGAGCGAGGCCATATAGCATTTCCTAGCTACTACTTGGTCTCCCTTAACTTCTCTGACTCCCCCTTTAGTCAGAAAGAGCATCAAGAGATGGTAGGTTAAGGTGACCACCCTGAGCCGATTAAGCACTGGTCTCCCCAGGATTGCATTGTACGCAGAAGGGTAGTCTATTACTAAAAAATCAACCACCTGGGTCAATTGACACTCCCTCAAGCTTGCAGTGACCAACAAGCTGATAGTTCCTAGCGGCAGCAACCTAACACCCGTAAATTCGACCAAGGGTGTCGGGGCCGGCTTCAACTTATCCTACCAGATACCCATTTGATTAAAGGCCGAGAGGTAGAGAATGTCTGCCAAGCTACCATTATTGATGAGGATGCAATGCGCCATATAGTTAGACACTACCAATGTCACTACCAAGGCGTCGTCATGCGGTTGGCTTACCCCTCGAGCGTCTTCTACAGAGAAGGTGGTAGGAGGATGATCTGTCTTTTGATACTTGGTTGACATCTTGGTTTCTCTCTGTGCAAATCTATCTCACGTGTGACCTCCTCACTGAGCAGGATTCTCC
The DNA here is from genome assembly GCA_025762735.1 of Platanus orientalis. NCBI lineage: Eukaryota > Viridiplantae > Streptophyta > Magnoliopsida > Proteales > Platanaceae > Platanus > Platanus orientalis. The sequence goes on along the minus strand of JAOXJP010097472.1, from coordinate 3,249 downwards.
TCCCCTAACAAACCCTCCCGCTATCATTCTTATTTCTCTAATTGGACCTTCAGGTCTTCTTTCTTGTCGAGGAGGAGGGTTTCGATCGGTGTTCTTGTTCCTGGCTTACTGCCGTCCAGCAACAAATCTCTGTAGTCACCCCCGTTGAATAAGGGCTTCTATCTGTTTCTTCAAGTCAAAGCAGTCATTGGTGTCGTAGCCATGGTCCCAGTGAAAATGGTAGTACTTATCGCGGCTTCTCCTCTCTAGGGGGCACAGATCCTCTCAGGCCACTTGATACTTGAATCATCCCTAATATGAACAAATACTTGATCCACGGGTGTATTAAGAGGATCGTGGTTTTGAAACCTACTTGGAGGGAGGTTGACCCGGGGTAAGATGCCGCAATTGATATCACCTTCTCTCCCCCGGCTACCTCTGTCTTCATGCAGTGTCTATTGTTGTTCCCTCATCCTTTTGTTAGATTGTGAGCTGGGCTTGGCATCCCGCTCTCGCCTAGCGCTGAGGGTATCCTTATCGTTCATGTGTTGTGCTTTCATTAATAAGGTCGGCCATGTGGGATGGGGGGTTCTTGGAGAGGGAGAACAAAAGTTTAGAGGACAGCAACCTGGCCATCAGAGTAGCCACAATCATCTTCTCATCGGCATCCTCGACTTGTAGCGCCTCCTAGTTAAATCGGGACATATAGTCTCGTAACAACTCCCCTTTGCTTTACTTGATATTCAGGAGATAAGTCATCGAGTTCCAGTGCCTTTGATGGCCGATGAAATAGTCGATAAACTATCGACTTAACTCAGCAGAATTGGATATGCTACCTGGCTTCAACCGACTGAACTAAACCCTGGCAGAACCCTTGATTGTTGTTGGGAAGGCTTGACATATGATTTTGTCAGGGGTCACCTGGAGGTTCGTGCGTGTCTTGTAGGCCTCTAAGTGATCCAAGGGGTCCCTGCTACCGTCAAACATCTCCATTTGTGGCAACTTGAATTTGTTAAGGAGGGGTCGAGCCATCACTTCCGAGGTGAAGGGATGATCCGTCCTTTGAATTAGCTTGTCAACAATGGCCAGGGCCTTTCCCTTCAAGGCTTCCCTCATTGTCGCCATCTCCTTCCTTACGTCCTCCATTCTTTCCTCCTAGGAGCCTGGGACGCGAACTCTTTCTTCATGGTGACTTTCTTGAAACCGAGAAGCTGAGATGCTTAGTGCGTCGTCTTCATGCCCTTGGCCATGGCTTTAGGCTGGAGAGGCGTTAGACCCAGGTTGCTCGTTATCACCATCACCTAGTGTAGTCCTCTGACCTCTCAGCTCCAGGATAATCTCCCGGTTCTGTTCTATCAACAATTGCACATTTGCTGTTAGCCCCTGAATCTTCTGCTTGAGCACGTCTACCTTTGGAGTTTCAGGGCATGCCCTGTCAGAAAAAAAGGTCTCCAGCCCGTTGACCCCATTAGCTTGGTCGTGTTGAGCCACCATTGATATGGTTTCGACCATGTAGACCTTAGGTTATGTCGAAAAATGAATAAGTTCCCACAGACGGCACCAACTGATAATGTATCAAGTTTGCCGTCCTTTTTACACCAATTAGATGGTCCCACGATTGTCCCAGGTCCTCGATGGGGTGGGCTCAGCGCACAAGAAATGAAAGAGGGTCAGGAAGCTAGCGTCGGCTTCTAGCTCTCTGACGGTAAAGTCAAGAAAGTAAAGGGAATATAGGAAGTAGAGATTCTGTTAGGTTTTTTTTTTCATACTTAAGGGGGAACTGATGCATGTATTTATAGGCTCGGGTTGGGGCGTATCAGGGCGAATCCTGTGTGTCGCTTTCTTCCCATGTTCTCGCACGTTGCTGCCCCCCACGTTCTTGGGTGCATTTCTTTTTGCCACATCTGTCCTTTTCTCATAATTGGTAGGTCTGTTGCAGAGATCATGCGATTCGCATTACGGTTTCTAGATCATACTTATCCTTAAACCAGGTAGTGGGGTCTCAGGTGGTGCTAACGTTATAACGGAGCAGTCAAGTGGCCATGCCTTAGTGGGTCGAGGGGTCTTAGGCTCTCGGGGGCTCAAGTGGCCTTTTAGGCCTCGGGTGTTCCGACTGTTGGTCAGGATTATTTATGGGATACTTAGAGCTGCGTATTAAGGGCCTTGGTGAGAAGGTCCCGGGCTGGGCTTCTTTCGAACTCTCGGGATCATGTCACCTAGGGCTGGGGCTCTGGTAGGCTATCGGGGTTTGTTAATAGGGCACTCGATATGGTCTTCCTCATCACAATTTAATGGGATTTTGAGTATGGTGTCCCTTTCTTCTTCGGTGATGGCATTTTGAATGGGGGTTAAATCCCATTGTTCCGGATTGGATCTTATTAGTTCAAATACTATGTTAATGTTACAATATGGGGGCTTTGGTAAGTATAACTTAGCCTCTGGAAAGCTTGGGATCCAGGGGTCCTTCCATACTTGGATGTCCCATCCATAACTAATTTCCCAATGGAGTCCTTGTCTAAGTAGATTCCGTCTTTTAAGAAGACTTTCTACCCCCAAGATCCTCACATTCTTTCCTTAACTTGTAAAAAGGACTCTTTGGGAAAGTATATTGATTTGATAAGTCCCATGGGGTATTCGAATTTGAGATTAATCTCCATCTCTGTTTGGTAGGAAGGGCTCTATTTATGATGTGCAGATTTCTTAGGCCAAGACCACCATCTTCTTTGCTATGTCGAAGACTGCCCCATTTAACCCAATGGATCTTCTTCTCCTCCCTGATTTGCCCTCACCATCGGTTAATTGATTGATAAATAGTTTTAGGAATAGCAAAACAAACCTTGCATGGTGTATGTTGGGATTGCAGAGATCGTGGATTTAAGAAGAATCTCCTTTCTCGCTAGGGAAACAAGATTTTCTTTCCAACTTTTTATTTTCCCAACCAATTTTTCATCTAGGAAGTTAAAGAGATTGATTTTGTTGTTCCCTATTTCCGACGAGAAGCCAAGATATTTCCCACGATGGAAAGAAATAACTTCATGGATGTTTCTAGTGATTATGCTCTCATTTGATGCAAAATCGTTTACACTAAAGTCTACCTAATGAAGGCATAAACAGCCAACATCAAAACTCCTACTCATCCAAGAGGATCCTCTCTTGTGAACATATATATCTGTATGCACAGGAGCTGGGACAAGTGTTATATTTGAATTATATATATTTAAGATTCAAAATGAATCATGTGTTACTTATGTGTGCACTATGGGCTGTTTA
>JAOXJP010097461.1:0-14492 GCA_025762735.1 Platanus orientalis | reverse complement strand
AATATTCTCTAAGATTTTGGAGAATATTTAGAGTTTTACTTCATAAGTCCCAACACATTGAAATGGTTAAAATCCCTTCTTAAAAGATATGGCTAAAATTTGCATATGCAATGTCAAGGGTTTCAATCAAGCCCACAAATATATTGAAGTTACAAATTATTTCTAATAGGAAGGTTGACAAGGCCATGTTGGTGGAAATGAGAGTGCTTCAATGTAAATTGGTCCATAATTTGCATATCAGTACCTTTTAGTCCAATTCCAGTTCCATAGATTTATAATGCATCCAAGTAATGGAATTGAGAATTCTAAATTTCAATTCTATTAATTCAACTTGAGTATCCAAGCATTAAAATTCAAAATCTGCAGAATTCAATTCTGTGTATTTCAATTCTGCAGAATTCAATTCTACAAGTTAATTCCAATTCTGTGGATCCAAACACAGCCTAAGGGATTTATCATAGTGCAAAAAATGGCATGGAAAAAACAACTAAAAGGAGTCCTAAAAAGATTCTATAACTCCATATTCAAATCAGTTTTGCTTTCAAGAGGCATGAGAAGAGAACCAAACTTTAAAACCTCTCATGGAATAAAATGACAAAAAATTCCAATTCTTTTTTTTTTTTTTTTTACTTTACAATATTTTTTAAGTTTCTTTGGACCAAAATAAATTTTCATTAACCTGTCAAAATTTTCCAAATAAATCACCATATATCCTCTCAATTGAGTACAGTTCAGTGTTACTGGCCCCATCGCAAACTTTGTGGCCATATGGCTGCTGATGTCATTGTATCTTTGTATGAATGTTAAATCTTTATTCATCACTTTATAACATCACCACAAGGAAAAGAGCACCAAAATTTCTCATGTAGCATAATATCAAGTGAAAACCTGTAGAGATAAAGCAGAGAGTAGAAAAAACAAGTAAGACAGGAAAGAAGAAAAGGGCATTAGAAAGAGAACAACTTCACCCACTCTAGTCCCTCTTTTATTGATGAATTTACAAAGTCTATCTTTAATAATATGTGTGATAGCAATATAATAAGAAATCTATACTTAAGTAGATCAAAGACAAATATACCCTGTTGTTGTTGTTGCAGGATGACATCACTAAGAAAGTCTTCTTCTTCTTTTTTTTTCTTGTTTACATGATTTTTTGGGTAGCTAGGGGTTTTTTTTTTTTTTTTTTTCCATTCCTATATATTAGATGATGGGTCTAACCATTAGGTTTTGATCTTCAAGTCTTCCTTAGTGTCTTTTAGAATTTCATAGCCTTGTGTCAAGTCAGTATGGAGTTATAGAGGTTTTTTACTCCCTTTTTTGTGCAGGGTCAGTATTGTGAATTTTCCCAATAAGGCTGGACACCCTCTTGAACATATAAAAAATTCTTAAAATCCCAATTTTAGGGATGAATGAATGAATATTCATTATTGGCTTCTATTACTGTTTGGTTGAGTGATTTATAAAACAGAGGAGTGATTCTAGTTCTCTTCCTTTTCTCTATCTCTTTCTACAAAATTTTCCACTGCTCCATTGGTGCCTTCAGCTTAATTATGTTTGCTGTTTGACGAAAAAATTGATCAAAATGATGTTTGGACTGATAAACAATTTACCATTAGGTAAGTATTGATTAGATTTCAGTTTCCCTAATTTTCATTACACTAAACTGCATTCTACTTATAAGCCCTTCCTAACCCTAACATGATCCCTACTTGCATTCAACCTTTCCAACCATAAAATCCCTGTTGTAAAATAATACAACAACAAACAGCCTTATCCCAACTATTTGGGATCGGCTACACGAATCCTATTCCGCTATTCCACTCTGTTTAGGGCCATATCTGCCATTAAATTACAAGCTGTCATGTCCCTCTTTACTACTTCAACCCAGGTCAATTTTGGCCTCCCTCTAGTCCTTCTAGCACCTTCAACTTGCATAATAATATTTCAGCAACCTTTCTTTCGTTTCCTACATTTATCCTTAATAATAAAACCTAACTAACAACCCCCTTTAAGCCCTTACCTACAACCCTACTTTTGTGAAAATTTACAACTTCCACCTGCCCTATTAAACCCTAGATCATTCCTAATACTTGAAGGGTAAGTAATATCAGAATCTTATTCTAGTCGATCCCAAACCTTTTTCTCTCAACCTTAAATCTGAATTACCTAATACCTTGTCTATTTTGGTACCACAAGTAAGAAAAGTTTGCATAAGAAACAACTGTATTTCTTGGAGAAAAGCTGATCGTGGTTACGCTTATGCATAATGTTTGTGCATGCCCATATAAACCATTTATATCAATACAAGAAGCTAGAATTATTTCAACAATGCAAAGGTCCTTATTAATACTGACAAGTATTGTTGATTGGTCATTGCTCACTTCAACAAATTTAGCTCTTGTGTACTCTCTTCTAGTAGCTTGTCACTTTATTTTGGAAAAAAAATACTGATACCTTTTTTTTTTACTGCTCTTAATAAACATTGAATTCATTCAAACAATTAAGAAAGGGACTAGAAATAGGTGCAAGCCACCAAAGTAAGAATTTTATGATAGAACTGAATTTTTTGGCTGATAAAAATATGAGTATACGTGTAATTAGAACCTTTCTCTCTTTTTCATTGTGTATTAATTTAATTACTGTGTGAGTTGCCTGTTTTATCTACTGTATTTGAAAAAGAGTACAACTGACATATGTACTCAGGATACTGATGCCTTCATATTTCCAATTCATTAGAATTTTCCCCAAATTACTACTAAAAAGAAAAGTAGGTTTTCACTAGCTTCTTTTGTGACCTGCAGATTTCAAGGTTGATCTACACTAATTCAGGTTCTAACATTTTGGCATTAGCATCAAATGCTATTCATCTACTTTGGAAATGGCAGCGCAACGATCGTAATTCAAGTGGCAAGGTAAAAGGGAGATATACTAAGTTACTCCTCGCCTGCAATTTCTTTTCTCTTAATGTTAGAAAATGTGTTAATAATTTTGATATAATAAATGTGCTTCATTGTTTAGGCCACAGCCAGTGTTCTTCCTCAATTATGGCAACCAGCAAATGGTACATTAATGACCAATGACATAACTGACACAAACCCAGAAGAGGCTGTTCCCTGCTTTGCTTTGTCCAGGAATGATTCTTACGTTATGTCAGCATCAGGAGGAAAGATCTCCCTGTTCAACATGATTACATTTAAGGTGATGATTCATTGATCGATATTATTTGGGTTGTGTACCTTATGTTTGGGATTCAACTGAATATCTCATTTTTGTTGGGAAAGCACAGACAATGACGACGTTCATGCCCCCGCCACCTGCAGCAACATTTCTTGCTTTCCACCCCCAAGACAACAATATAGTTGCCATTGGCATGGATGACTCCACAATCCAGATATATAATGTTCGTGTAGACGAGGTATTGTATTGTTTCTGTGCAAACTATCAGAGCCATTACTTGTTTAAGAAGCAACATTGAGAAGTTGACTAGCGTCTTCTTCCACGCAGGTTAAAAGAAAGCTAAAAGGCCACTCCAAAAAAATCACTGGCCTCGCCTTCTCTCATGTGTTGAATGTACTAATTTCATCCGGAGCAGATGGTCAGGTTGACATCTAATCTCAAACTATGTGCACCAGGAACCAACATCTCTCTTTCCTACTTGGTTTTTTTTTTTTTTGGGTTGGGGGTGGGAGGTATCAATTCTACTTTTTCTAATGGAATAATCTCTTATGTCAAAAATATCTGATCGCCTTTCTTCGTACAGCTTTGTGTGTGGAATTCCGAAGGATGGGAAAAGCAAAAGAGCAGATTCTTGCAGGTTCCAGCTGGGAAGACACCAGCAGCTGTATCGGAAACATGCGTACAGTTTCACCAGGATCAAATACACTTCCTGGTTGTTCATGAGACGCAACTTGCCATATATGAAACAACAAAACTAGAATGTGTGAAGCAGGTAAATCTTAGAATTTGAATTGCTGTGGAACAGTAAGGGTAACGGTAATACACAATGTGTTTTCAGTTGTTTTGACACATCTGTTTTATCTTTGTAGTGGGTTCCAAATGAATCTTCTGCTCCAATTTCCCATGCAACATTCTCATGCAATAGCCAGTTGGTGTATGCCAGCTTTATGGATGCTACTGTTTGCATATTTAGTGCATCATTTCTCAGACTACGATGTCGGATTAGTCCAGCTGCCTATCTTCCATCTAATGTCAGGTACTCCTGAAGTTCATCGCCCAAATGGGGTTTATAAATGTGTGCCAACTTGACTAGGCAAACCTGACTCAGCCTTCTTAGCTATGCTGTATTAGCAATAAGCTTGAATAGCATGTGTAATGCCCTTGGTATGTATAGCACCTAGCGATGGAGCCACATGCAGCCGGTTTTAGTGCTAGATCAGCATGTGATGTCTGACATGTATAGCAGCTTAGCAACCAAATGTGAATAATGGGGAAAAAAGCATGCCATCCCTTCTGATGTTCAAAGTTTGTTAATGCATTTGTGATCTGATACTAGTCACCTTTTTTGCTGTTTACTGTCAACTTGAATGTAATTGTTTAAGTGTTGAACGCATGCCATGTATATTCCTTCTGTTCACAGCCTCTTTCACGAAAGACAAATATTGAAACTATTGGAACCGAGCCACACAATCATGCTCTAAAATTCTTATATCTAGATGATTTCATGAGTGATTACTGACTCTTTTACTGGTTGCAGTTCTACTGTATACCCACTTGTGATTGCTGCTCACCCATCAGAAGTGAACCAGTTTGCATTGGGACTAACAGATGGTGGGGTTTTTGTCTTTGAGCCTTTGGAATCTGAAGGGAAATGGGGTATGCCTCCACCTATTGAGAATGGGTCAGCAAGCAGCATGCCCACAGCACCCACAGTTGGTGCTTCAGGCTCAGATCTGCCGCAGAGGTGATGGAGACGTGAGCATGATTTATTTATTTTTCATCTTTGCTCAACTCAGCTGACTCATGGTCCTTTTGATGACAACATATTGGGGTATGCTCCTTGATTCTCAGTTCACTGAAGTGTTTATTTGTTAATAGTCGGTATTCTTCCTGCTGCCTTGGCTTCTTCTTATCGAGGATTTGTTGTTTCTATTTTTCCCAGCAGTTAAGAAGTTCAGGATATGCAATTTACTCAAATGGATATGTAGAGCGTAGACCCAACATACAGGGTAAGGTTTACATAAGCTGATGGTGGTAGTCAATGGTGAACCTGTCGGTCTCTTCAATATCTTGGAAAGTATATTTTTTTTCCTCTGTATTTTTTGTTTGTCTTTCATTAACACTGTATGATATGCAAATCTGCACAGTAGTCTGTATTCTTTTTTGCTTATAGTGGTCAACCTTATGCTTTAGAAAGAGAAGATCTTCGTGTGGCTAACTTTTAAGAGCAATAGTAAGGTTCACTGTCCCTTAGATGTCCAGGTATGCCTTCTCTTCCTGCAAATTAGGACAGAGTTTTGGCTGTTGATGCAGATCTTGGGGTCTAAAACATTATGGGTGCAGCCTATACACCCAAATGTGTATGCAGATGAGTAGGACCTGTTCAATTATTTCCACCTGGAAGATCTTAAAAAAAAAAAAAAAAAAAGATTGACCGGAGATCAAGATGAACATGTTTGATCTGTGTTTCCATATTTTGCCCAACTGTTCAGAAGAAATGTGGTGGATCAAACGGCTCCAATGACGTCAATGCAAATTTTTGGACAGGGAGATGTCACAATACAGTGAATGATGGGTTATGTTCCTCTGCAAAAACATTTCATTGCAATGTTCATGGTAATACAATGCGCCTGCTATCCTTGAGAAATACATGGAAGGCTCTAATTACTGTGGTACTTGGTCCTCGTTCTCCCTCGGTATGCTTCTAGATTGTCAACTGCATGTAGGCTCATTCCAAGGACTGGGGGAGGCAATCAGACGAGTTTATAACAAAAACAAAAATGGGCAAAAAACTGTTGATGAGGAAAGGTCATCCAAGCTGGCATACCTAGACCTGGCTTGCCCAGTCAAATGGATTAGCTCTTGAATTCAGCCTTCTGGTGGATTAGGACAATCTGGCTGGTTTCACATTCTTCATTTACTTTGAAAAAAAAATGTTTTTTTTTAGTTCCCAAATATGAATATAATGAAAGGAACTTTTAAATAAAAATAAGGAAAACTCAATCTCCAAGGCTGCGTTTGGAAACCACACATGTCGATAAAAATTTGAGATGAGCTTATTTTGTTATCAGGAGATTTACTCATATCCAGTCTGGTGTTGTCTTTAGATAAGTCAAAATTTCGGTGAAGACCCTATGCAGTCAAATGCCATGGAAAACCAAAATGATGGTTTCATTATATGTTATTTTCCAAACGTTGGGTAAGATCTCCCAAAGTTAAACGGGAAATGTATAATATGATTTAAACAATGGCCCAAGGCTTCAAATGTTCTTAAGAATATTGTAACATCACTTAATTTCGGCTTCACCTGCTAGAAATTTTTGTGTGAAAATGGCTCCTTCCTGGGCAAAAGGACAGGACTGAATGACAGTGGGATACGGTTTTCACATAAAATAAGCCTTGCACGGCTTGAATTGAAGTTGCAGTATTTGTTGCTGATGCTAAAGTTCTAAGTGAAAAAATGCTAGGCTGGTCCTTGGGACCATGATGAACTCTGTGTTCAAAAGATCCTAAATGAGTGCCTGACCATGGATTCAGAATACGAAAGTGTTGGCTTAAGTACCTGCAATAATGCCCCCTTGCCCTGGTGGTCGTGGCAGCATTGGTGTTTTGGGGAGAGGTGGCAAATTCAATCCCGTCTAGCATCATTTCACAGTGTCTATTAAACACAATATTCTATAGCTTCCAATATGAACATTTATATTTTGGCAATGTTCTAAAAATTTTTATTCTAGTAAAATAACTCCTAATATGAACATATAAATTTCAGCAATGTTATAAATTTTCAAGTTGTGTATAAGTTTTTTAATTCAATAAAATAATAAAATAAAATAGTTAATTTTGTTATAAAGTAGTTAGCTTAGTGATTATAGATAGAGTAGTAGCAATTACTTAAGATCAAGAATATTTGTTTGTTTGCAAATACATGAATACCAAAAAATATTTGAAGAAGTTAGTTTTAAAACTCATTATGCATAGAGGTTCCTCTGTAATAGATAACTTAATGAAATGGATAATAATATATAAAATTTAATCAGACAAAATTTAAAGAAATGAGTGCTTTTGATAAATAAATACATACCTGACAAACCTGTATTGCATTTGTTCTGTCGGGTCCGTATATCTCAAAACCAGTTCAAAATCTCCTTTTAAAATGATAGAAGTCCTGCGAGCTCCAGTCAGCATATGACATATAACACATTGTTTGGTACGGGGTATTTTGGTAAAAACAAGTTGTAGAGGAAGTACGTGGGAGCTTCTATTGACACCTCAAAAAATTCTTTCTACCCCCCCAGTTTAAATTTTTTTCAAAATGCCAACAAATACCCATGTATCCATGTATGAAATTATCCTCTTAACCCTTCTATCCATTCAAACCCAAATGTCAAAAATAAAATCTCTCCACACCCAACCCCCCTCTTACCCCTACCTCTTTAATCAAACTATCACACAAGAGACCTCTCTCTCCCTCTCCCTTTCTTTTTTCTCTAAGATCAAATCCTTCTCTTCACACTATATTCATTGTTGATATAAAACCTTGTAATCTCTTAATGGATCATCAAAGAGTCAAACCGGAGCAACAAAACAATTCTACGGTACATGTTTTTGGCTTTAGGCCTTTTTTTTTTTCTTTCTTTCTTATGTTTGGCTTTGTAGATTTTTTTTTTTTTTTTTTTTTTTACAAATTTGTATATTGACCCTTTTTGTGATGTTTCAATTGGAGGGTGATGTTCTAACATAATTCAACAAAGTTTCCGCCAAAATGGTAATGAATTATACCAACTAATTTATCACGCATGAGGTAAAGTTGTTTTAATTTTTTTTGAGTTATTAGGCAAAGATTGTTTGAGTTATTGTGCTTCGATTTGAATGTTATTGTTTTTTGTATAAATATTCAAGAGCCGAGCAAACTTATGTAAGTAGGTGACCGATGTTGGACAGAGAAATGGTTTTATCAGTGTCATTAAGAAATAAGATTCTGGTGGTTTAGAGAGGAAACTAAGACTTACCCTTTTACATGTGAGAGGAGTGGGCAATACAAAGATTATAAGAAATGTAAAGATGTCATGCAAGCAAAAAACATGTGATATCAGGTACCAAGAAATGTGGATGTCTATTTAAATTGAAGGGAAAAAAACTACCCATTGAAGGTAACTAGATTTTGTTAATAGTATGGGGTGTGCTTAATCATCCGGTTGCAGATCATCTCGAATGACATTCATATGCTAGAAAACTATCAGAAAAAGAGACTTCGATATTGGTTGACATGTCCAAGAGAATAGTACAACCAAAATACATTTTGACTACACTGAAACAAAGAGACCTTTTAAATGTTACTACAATGAAAACAATATACAATGTACGCCTAGACATAGAATGACGGAGAATGGTGGAAGATCTCAAATGCGGTACCTACTGAGACAGTTAGTAGAGCATATATATATTGAGTGACATAGGAAAATTTATGATACCGAGACTGTGACTAATTTGATTTGGGCACACCCATTTGGTTTGGAATTGTTGCGTGCATTTCTACATGTTTTGATCATGGATTGCACCTAACAGATGAATATGTATCGTATGCCCTTTTTAGAGATTATTGGATTGACATCCATTAACATGATCTTTTCTGTAGTTTTTGCATATCTCCAATATGAGAGAAAAAGATAACTTTACATGGGCACTAGGTGTTTTACACGGTTTGATGGATAATAGTGTTCTTTTCATCATATTGTTTTGACAGATAGAAAGTTGGTTCTAATGAATGCAATCTCTATAATGTTTCTTAGTACTGAACATTTATTGTGTAAATGGCACATCAGTAGGAATATTCTTGTGAAATGTAAGAAGATGTTTTTGACAAAAGAGAATTGAGATAGGTTCATCATGAGTTGGAACTTATTGGTGTTGTCAATGACAAAAGAAGAATACATTTAACATCTCGTTTATTGAATCATTCATTAAGCACGTATTCAGATGTACTTGAATACGTGCAAAGCAGTTGGCTAAACGTATATAGATATAGATTTGTGGCTGCTTTGATGGATAAATGGATGCATTTTAGGACTACTATGATGAATAGGGTGGAGAGTGTGTATGCAAAGCTAAAGAGGCAACTTGAATCGAGTAAATGAGATTTTGAGTTTTCTTGGATAAGTATAAAAATGTTGCTTAAGTTACAGCATAAAGCATCTTTTGAAAAGAGTAAGATATTCATCCAACAATGCTTCATGCTTTCCAAATTTAACGAGTTTTAAGGCAACATTTCCATAAAGGCAATAGAGATAGTTTTGTCTGAGATGAAGCAGACCGAGTTTATTATACTGATGATGTAGAGATGTTCGTGTAAAATTTTGATGAATACAATTTCACAACTAAATTACAAATGCTGAAGAAGTTGAGAGAGAGTATCGTCAGACAGTTCACACTTGATGGAACCGGATGTGAAGTCAACAACACGAGGTCTCCCATACACGAAGATTGACACATCTACGTGGCATGAACCGTTTGTATTCAAAATTTTATCTTCAACGTAGGATAGTCATTCTCTACTTGGAATTACAGCTATGGTTGCCACTCCATTGTAATTCTGACAACCAAAACCTAATAGGAGACTAAAGGAAAAAATAATTAATACATTTATAACAAAGTAAATGATGATGTATTCGTCTATTTAACATATTATGTTTCATTGTTTCTTTTGAAGGTATTTCGAACCCGTATAGCGACAAAACTCATGTCAACATCATTCATTGAGGCATTTTCAGCAGAGTTAAGGTCTTATATTCGACAGGTTAAAGATGTGGCGGCTAACAGGAATTGTGGATTTAGGGTAATTGCTAGATTGTTTGGATTTGGCGAATACCGTTAGCAACAGATAATAGTAGATTTGCTAAAGAGAGAAAATGTTTTGTCTAGGATTTACTGTCCAGGACACTTTGGGGCTTTACATGAAATAAAAAGGGTGGGACTTTGAAATTATATCAAAATTATGCCCATTCTATTCCAGTTAAAGCTGTATGGTGTCTTGGACATCATCTTGGATAGAAAATCCAAGACAAAACATCTTTTTCATTTGCTAAACGAGTTACATAGTCATTTACAACATTATGAGCAGACATACAAGACTCATGAGTGAGTTGATGAGATGATACGCATACTATCATGCATTGATGATTGTACTAGATATGCCTATTGGATGACCACGCTAAACTGTGAACATCTCATAACATCGCATTACAATGTTGTCGTATATCACTTGAGCATGTTCTAGTGCTTAACCTTCCTACCACTTAAATCAAATCCATTGCTTGCAACTGTTCAAAGAGAAATTACTATAGGGTTCGTTAATGGAAATCATTTCATTCAGGTATTTGTTGTTACCCATTTTCATTATATTGTTATTCAAATTATTTTGAACATTATGTAATGTTATCATATTTTTGTAGGCCTTCTTATTGTCGGGTCATCCTATTCCGCCTATAGTGACAAACTGATATCGGTATCACTATGTCGGTGCAGTAGGATTGAGCTTCTAACATATCAACCTCGGGTGCAAGAATTCAAAGCCATTGTTAGTTTGGATGTAGCCACACAAGAGACAATAGATTTAAACGATTGATGTATTCAGTGATGCATTTGTATTGTATTAATGTATATTTTAGTTTTTTTAATAAAGTTTTCATTATTTATTAAAAAAATTATTTCATAAAATGATTGGATGAAAAATATGACTGACTCGTAAACCATATCAGTGGAATAAAATATGTCAGAGTAAATAGGGAAATATAATGCCTCATCATAAAATAAAATAAAAATACATGTCCTTTTCCTTTTCTCTCTATCCTCTCTATGGGTTATTCCTAAAGCGCTTGCAAAAGATTTATTGTGGGGCACGGGTGATAGTGGGGGCATCAGGAGCAGTGGGGGCACTAGAAGTAATGAGGGTTGACGTCGACGTAGTAGGATCTAACTCCTAGACAATTAGCTAGAACACATCAAATAGTGTATCCGTTGTGCACTCATCAGGGTCCTTTGCGAGGATAAAACGACCTATATGCAGTATTTGGTGGCATTTCCTCTTCGTTGTCGTCAGTTTAACATGAAAAGTTTCCACATCCATACCTGTCATACAATATACATACAATTAGCTCCAATTAATTTTGATAATTTTGTGGTATATATATATTTTTTGGAACAACTCTATTCGAACCTATAGATCTTAGCAGAAGGCCTCTATTCGGTCCTACAGGTCCGAATAGAAGTCATCTGTTCGGAATTGTAAGGCTGAACATAAGGCCTCTATTTGGACAGATGACTTCTGTTCGGCCCTACAAAGGCCTTCTGTTTAGACCTGTAGGACCAAATAGAGGCCTTCTGTCTGGACCTATAGGTCCGAATAGAAGCCTAAGTGTTCCGGAAAAAAAAAAAAACCAAAAAACCTTAAAAAAAGGTTTGAAAAACTTTTTAAAAATTCAAAGAAACTTGAGAACATAAGGTACATTGCGATCTTGTAGCTTTAAATCGTAAAAAAAATGAATTTTTGCAAAGATTTCTTCAAAACTTACCTAGATTTTGGTTTTTTTCCATGATTTTCTCTTTTGGCCATATCTTTGCAAAAATTCGACTTTTCTATATTGAGATCCAGTCTAAGGGTCAGTAGAAAGCCCACGGGCCATAGCCCGACCTAGTACTATTGAGGCCCATAGGCAGCCCACTAGCCTGGTGGGCTGGGCCATGGGCTGACCTTTTAGCTCATGGGTACCTATTGGGCTAACCCGTTAATCAGCCCGATAGTCCAGCTCGATAATAAAAAAAATTTATAAGGATAAAAGGAAAGGTTTGAACTCATGACCTAAGACTTAAAAACATAACACCTAACCACTAAGGCATTCAACAATTATTGTTAAAGAATGAAACATAAAATATATATTGTTTAGTTGCTTTAATTTTGTTTTTTTTTTAAGTGACCACTTGGCCAATGGCTAGAAGCGCCAATGGTCAAAATTTTAGTTATTGGCTAAACGGTCGCATAGGCTTTTGTCTATTTTTTCTTTGATTTTAAGGGTTAAAAAAATGACAAAACTACTATTATAACTAAAATTTTTAAATACCCCCCATTTTTCTCATAAAAAAATCTCAATTCTTAAGCTCTTAGTCCTTACTCTACAGTCTACACTACTCTCAGTCTCATTTCTCATTATTTTTCTCTTTTTTATATTTTTAATTAATTGTATTTATACAAATACAAGTATTGACTTCTTTGAGTTGGAAGAGGTTTTGAGCATTCATTTTGAATATTAGATTGAGCATTTAAAGATCTAAATTTCAACTTCTTTAAGTTAGAGTAGAGCCTCATTATCTCAAATTTCGATTTATTGGGTAAGATCCTTTTATAATTTTTATTTTATTTATTTGCTATTTTATTATTTGTGTGCTCTATCTTTTTTTTTATTATTGCTAAAAATTTTAAAATGGTTGAAAGAAATTTAAAACTAGATCAGGAAGAGTAACAATATTATGAGTTAATTGGTTCCCAAATTTTCACTACATCCCCCTTCCAAATATTAGTATTGGTAGTAGTACACATTCACAATCTGTCACCTCAAAAGCTAGCGAAAGAAAATTAACAAGTATTGTTTGAAAAATTTTTAATAGAGTAGCAAGGATAAAACTTGATGGTACAAAAGATTATAAAGCTATATGTTGTCTATGACTAGTCATTTAGATTGCCATCAAATTAAAAATTATAAAAAAAATAAATAGATATTCGAACTTTTCAACAATTAGGAAGAGATATGAAATGTAATTTAAGTACATTTAGTTACAATGACACATGTGCACGTCAGAAAATACTAGATTATGTTATTAGAGCCGAACACCCATTTATTTCTGTTGAAAAACATCATTTTAGCATAATGGTGCAAAACGGTTTAAATCCGCGATATAAAGGTTTTTCTACATCCACCAATAGAAGAGATATTATGAAGAATTTTAAACTTTAGCAAACAAAATTAAAAAAATATTTTTCATACTAATAATGGAAGAATTTGTTTAACTTCTGACATATGGACATTAAAAAATAGATTGGGTATTCTCTTCTTAACTATTTACTACATTAATTCAGAATGTAATTTAAATAAAAGAATAAAATCATAGAAACTCCACACACAGGATATAACATAAAAAATGTTATTAGTGAGGAACTTCAACATTGGGATATTACTGATAAAATATTTTCAATAGCACTTAATAATGTTACAAATAATGATGCGGCAAAGACATTTTTAAAACAAAAATTAAAGTTACCTCTATGAGGTCTATTATTTTGAGTACGTTGTTGTGCACATATTTTAAATTTAATTGTACAAGATGGTTTGCTTCATTTATCTTCTTCTATTGAAAAACTAAAAGATATTGTCCATAATATTAATTGTTCTTAAACAAGACATGAATTATATAAAAAATGTTGTATAGAATTTTAAAAAATGAGAAGAAATATAAATATTGATGTACCTCATGGGTGGAATTCAACTTATTAACTTTTAGATTCAACAATAAAATATCAAGATGTTTTAGTAGAAGTTGTAAGAGATTTTTTTTTAAGTTTTTAATTATTCAACAATTTTTTTTGTGGTATATATTATCCAACATCTTATAGAGTTTTAATTAAATTGACTAACATTTGTTTAACATTTTCAAATTATTATGAATTGAATATATTTGATGAAGTGTTACATTTAATGAGACAAAAATTTGACAAATATTAGGAAGACATACCTTTAATTTTTGGAATAGTTATTATTTTTGATTCTAGGTTTAAAACTGATTTAAATGTTTTTTTTAGAAACAATTTATATGAATGATAATGAAAAAATTAGAGAGATCATTCAATCATTCCATAATGCAATAACACAATTATTTTATTATTATAAAAATGCGTATGAAAATTTTGATATTAATGCCCTCTCAGCACAAGGCACATCCTCCTCCTCTAGTTTGCTAGGTAGAGGTTATAGAGTTTTCCAAATGTTAAAAAAAAAAAAAAAAAAAAAGAACAAACATCTTCGTTAACATTATGTAGCTTAACTGAATTACAATGTTATTTAAATCAACGTTTACTTGATAGTGATGAAGAAGAATCATTTTGATTTATTGGCCTGGTGGAAAAGCACAACAAAGTAAGCATCACATGTTTTCTATTATGGCCCGTGATATACTAATTGTTCTTGTTTCCATCGTATTATCAGAAGCAACTTTTTCTATTAGTGGTTGAATTGTATCTGACAACAGATGTGGTCTCAGTCCCGAAACTA
>JAOXJP010097450.1:0-14492 GCA_025762735.1 Platanus orientalis | reverse complement strand
GGAAAAAAGAGAAAGAAGGAAAGGAAGAAAAGCTTCTAAACCAGGTTGGTCCCCTCCCCCTCTGTTATTTTCTTGTCTCTTTAGACCCCTCTTGCTGTAATCAACCCACACATGAACCCCTTAAAGCAGTCCCATGATGGGACATGGGAGAGACAAGCTTGTTTCTCCCTTGCTGTTTTATTTTAACCCACCCATGGTATAGGGACCATAAGTCCCTCCATACTTGGAATTTGGAGCTCAAATTTGAAATGGGAGTCACTAATATAGTGAATTATCATATCGTTAAATTTTATTCCTAAAGGAATCCATTTGACCCCCAAAGTGGACCCCACTTTCTCACTATGCTGGTGTATTTTACATAGCACAAATCAAGCAGTGGATGATTCCCCAATTTTTACTCTTTAATCATTTGTGATTTTTATAATATTATTTCTTGATTGCTTAGTTAACTAAGTTATAAATCTAAATTAATTTTTACGAGTCAGGTCTTTATATTTTCATATTTTTCCTGTAGCTTTTATTGAATAGATTTCTCTATTGCTTTTAGCCTACATCATTTTAGTTATCTGTAGTGTTTGCTAAATAAATTTATATAGACTTATTGTTTTACTGTAAAATTTTTACATTAGCTTCATGACATCGTCTGTCATTTCTATGTTAAATTTGGGCCCAACCCCATGTGTATAACCCCCAGAATGGGCCCTACAACCCAGAGATTTCATAGAGGTCTATGCAAAACTGCACAGAACCCACCCCCTTTGGAAATTCCAAAGAGGGGTTTATCCTTGACCAATGCGTTCGAAATTTTTTAGAGGCATACCAAAGGTCTTAAACTAGTTCCCCAAAAATATTCTAGACCCATTGGACCTTGGGAAGTGCCCCAAAAATCCAAAAATTCAGGTTGCTGGACTACTGCCCAAAATTGGTACGCCTGAACAACTTATATGCTTGAACTTTAATTGAGTTAAAGATCATGTGTACATCCTATTTCAGGCATAACCCACCCTAGCTCATTATACATCATTGGAAAGATCTCTCTCTTAGCTTTCCAAAGAGACCAACAAAGCTCGATTCCGAGTTTTTTTGGAGAGAGATATGCCCATTTGAGTGCGTACTGTACGCCTGAATTTTAATCCAGTTAAAATTCAGGTGTACTGCCTATTTCAGGCGTACATTCTAAAATCCGGCGTATAGCCTAATTCAGGCATATGGCTAATTTCGGGTGTATTATCTTGGACAGTTTTTCTCTTCTATTTTTAATTAAATAAAAGACTAGAAGCAAACTACAGGACTTCAAAACCCTTCCATAAAAGCCTCCAGACACCTAAACTCACCAAAGTAGCAGAAGGGTGTCCATTGGGATCAGTACGCCTGATATTTTACTTCTATAAAAGTTCAGGCATACATGAATTCAGGCGTACAGAGAGTTTAGGCGTACTAATTAAAAATTTTCAAATTTTACCCTTTCTAACAAATCAGCAAGTGAGAATGAAATTCCACATGTCCAAAACCACAAAAAACTTTGTTCCAACTATCAGAAACCTTGTCTAACCCTTGTGCATAGACTAGGCCCAATATCAAACATTTAAGTATTCAACACCTGAATTTTACCTGTGGGACAACATTGGTGTCATGGCTGCTACGTTAGTGCGATCCGACTATGTAACCTAACTCAACCACTATCTTTCAATCCTTCCCAACTTTCTACAGTCTCCACCTTACCCTAGGGTCTTGTCGTATTGGTTCACGACCCAAATACCTTGGGACTTGGCCATAGCCCAGTTAGGTCCCTAAAACACTCACATTGGTGTAACATAGTCTTGACCCTCTTTCACTAACGTATTTCAGCAGTGAGGAGTACTTTGTAAGTATACGAACTTCTTGAAATAAACCTACCTTGAATCACTCTCATAGTCAGACGTACTTGACTACCAAGAATTGCACACACAACAAACCCCCAGAACTACATGCAATTTGATCCCGACAAAACCCTAGGAACATCGAATCATATAAGATCGGGTATGTAGGCAGCCGAAAACTATATTTCAGGTGCAATTGCGATGATCACACCATGGGGGTGGTCCAAACCAATAAAAATAAAATAATCACATACATTCATCTTTGCTTACTCGCACTTGGAAGTTGCTAGGTTAGAGGAGTCACTCTAAAAAGGTGGGTAATTGGGGTGCCTAACACCTTCCCCAATTGCAACCAAGCAGCTTACCTAGATTCTTGGAAACTAGACCAGTCTGAGAATCAACCCTAGGCCCAAGTGCCTAGCCTGGGCCCCAAAAAGCCCATAACCCTTATTTCCCTTAGAAAAGAGGCAGACGTCCAACCCTGCTTGTAAAAACCAGAGTTAGTGGAGACTTTAAACCCAAGTCCAGAGGCCGACCAAATAGGCTAGACACAGTTCCCCGAAGTGGGCCAGGTAGACCACCTAGTCTTTCTGCGATGCCCACAGGCACGGTCCCTCATGGATATGCCCAGAACCCTTGAGAACAGATTATAGGGGTTCTCGAGGAGTGGTATGGACCTAACCATCGACGGGTTACATGTCTGGCATATAGAAAACCTTATCCAGAGCAAATCGATAGGGATTACAAATTCTCTCGAGGGTATAAAATACCCGATTTCGCTACTTTTTCAGGAGAAGATAACAAAATGGCTATGGAACACATTAGCTGATTCACCACACAATGTGGAGAATTTTTCAACTTAGGATACTATAAACTGAGGTTATTTCTCAATTCCCTGGTAGGGCAAGCCTTCACCTGGTACACCAACCTCCCACCTAACTCGATACGAAGTTGGGAAAAGATGGAAGACAATTTCAATTCCACTTCACTCGAGTAGATATTGGGGTATCAATGGTTGACTTAGCCAACTTAAAACAATAGCCAAGAGAAATGACAGAATAGTTTATTATGAGATTCAAACAAGGTAAGGTAAAGTGCCTTAGTGGATTACCGGAGGTTGAGTTTGTAAAGCACGCCCAGGATGGGCTCAACTTCGAACTTAGGAAAAAGTTCGAGAGCATGACCTTTTTTTACTTATTTGAGTTATCAGAAAGGGCTACCCATTATGAGAGCATTCTCCCAAAGGAGAATTAGCGATGTAATTCGTCATACGGGACATACTATCAAGACACTAACTATGAGGTCAACCAAGCAGAATTTGTAAGAACCGCCCCTTCACATGTGATGCTTTGGCCATAAAGGATAGCCAGACACAGGAATCAAATAAGCCACTAGCAGCAACAAAAACCTACTCCTTCAACCCAACCAAAGTGGACCAAATATTTGATATTCTGCTTGAAGCTAAGTAGATTAAATTAGTTGGAAGACATAAAATCCCCACACACGAAGAGCTACGTGCAAAGGATTATTGCAAATGACATAATTCCTTTACACACCCGACTAAAAAGTGTGGAGTATTTTGAAATGTCATCTAAGAAAGAATTAATAAGAAACTACTTTGATTTTCTGACAAAAGCGAGGCTGTGGAAGTAGATACGAACCCCTTTCCAAAGCTAGTGGATATCGATATGATAACCATAGATTGGATACGGCAAGGGGAACAAGAAGGTATCGAAAAAATAAACGGGGATGCTAGTCTCACTAAAGTTGTATATTTTACAGGACTATGATCGAGGCCTTCAATTGTGAGGAGAGCTCCAAATATGGCCGAACATGGGAAAACACCACTCGAACACTCCAATATAAAGATATGGGAGTCACAACTTAACAACAAAAATGATGGAAAAAATCTAGTCGATGAGGAAGACTTCTGCCTTTATGACAGATGTGGCAAAATAATGGCCATGGCTACAAAAAGAGAGGTAGAAGTCCCTGCACCAATAGAACCTACTCAGAAGATAAAGGCATACCCAAATTCAAGAGGTACATTCCAGGCCCCTCGCACCAAAGACTGGTGGCCCAACAAATGGACAAGAGAAATGGGTCAATATATTAACAAACCTTTGTTGGGGAACGAGCCACCTCGAGAAGCATCCCAGGTGTAACACCCATTGATGCCCTTAAGGGGGTAAAATCATAATTTTCCTCTATAAGGGTAAAATTGTCTTTTATATTTATAAAGACCTTATAGTGGGTTTGGAATCCCTTTGGACTAATTTAGGAGCATAGAACCCATGTTGGATCACAAACTACTCAAGTTCAAAAATTATCCTGATCTTGTAATTGGAGTAACTTCCTGAGACCACTGACACCAATCCCAAATGAACTAGAGGATAAGAAATACCTTGTTGGAAAGGTCTTCAAGTCTTCTTTCCAACGTAATAAACGGCACCCAAATTGGAGTTTTTTAAATAGAGTTATGGCCATTTTCTTGCGATTGGTTTTTTTTTTTAAAAATACATAGTTTCGGGTTCTGCATGCCGAGCGCCCCGTATATACAACTTGGGGCACCCCAGAGGGGGGGTTCTGGGGTGCCCCACAATCTTGAGGGGCGCCCCACACTCGAAAATCTGAGAAAAAAAAAAGGCAAAATGCCCAAAATTGACTCTTTTCAATGTGACACTTGCTCATTGGTCCCCCAAACATGTGGGATCTCGTCAAGGGCAAGTTATAACCCTACTAAAACCTCAATTAGGTCATTTTTCTTCATTAAAACAAAGAAGGAAAGAGCTAAAGAGATTAGGAAAAGCTCTTGAGCTAAGTGTGGGAGTTCTTCCCCAATTGGGTAATTTTCACTCCCAACCCTAAAAATCTACTGAGATAGCTTGTTTTTTTCGTAGATTTCATTTCTTTATTTGATTTATGTTAAACCTAATCATTTTACAGAAGCTAGAGGGAAGGAGAAAGATGTTTTGGAAGGATTTGAAGCTTAAAGAAGGAAGAAGCTAAGTTTTTGTGAGTTTACATTCATAGTGTGTTGCTCCTTTGATCTCCTACTAGTTTCTTCATGGATAATCTTTATTTTGATTAGCATTTTGGTTTCTACATCACTTGATTGTTAAGTCTTTGAAGTTTTGGAAGATTTCATCCATTGATTACTAGATTGATGAAATTTGTAGTGAGTTTTCACACATGGTGTGCTACTCCCTTGGATTCTTGTACTTTTACTCATTGGTACTCTTCATTTTGAATGAAATCTTAGATTCTCATCACTTAATTTGTTTCATCTCTGAAGTTTGACAAGTTTCCTTCATTTGATGTTTAGATTTATGAGATTTTGAGTGAGTCTACATACTTGGTGTTCCACTCCCTTGTCCTCTTACTGATTTTTTTTCATGGTTATTTATTGTTTTGATTAGCATTTTGGTATTACATCACTTAATTGTTAAGTCTTTGAAGTTTTGGAAGATTTCATCCATTGATTACTAGATTGATGAGATTCATAGTGAGTTTTCACACATGGTGTGTTACTCCATTGGATTCTTGTACTTCTATTCATTGGTACTCATCATTTTGGATAAAATCTCATATTCCCATCACCTGGTTTGTTTATCTATGAAGTTTGGCAAGTTTCCTTCACTTGATGCTTAGTTTTATGAGTATTTTGAGAGTGTTCATGCATGATTTACTACTCATTTGTTCTCCAACTGATTTGTTCATGGTTATTCCTTGTTTTGATTAGTATTTTGATTTCTATATCATTTTATTGTCAATCTTTAAAGTTTGGTAACTCTCCTTCATCCCAACATTAAATCCATGGAGGATTAGTAAGTTCTCATATTGAAACCTCTACTCTCTTAATTTTTCTGCACTTTCCTCCATTTTTTGTTACCATTTTAGGAGAGATTATAGATTTTCATTATTTCTTGCTATAGTTTTTGTGAGTTAGTGATTCTATATATTCCATAGAATTATTCCTTTCATTATGTCTTGGAAGAACCCTTGATTATATGAATTTTTGGATTCTATAAGTGTATTGTTTGATCTAATCCATTTTGATCATGTGTTAGCTATGATTTATTCATTCTCTTTAATTGTTATCATGAGTCATTGAAAATACTAAGTTTCTCCTTATAATTGAATGTGAGAAGGTTAGATTCTTGTAAAATTAAAAAGGGAAAATGATTACTACTCTTTATGCTTGATGTTTGCCTTGATTTCTCATAGTTGAGACTCTTATTTATATCATCTATGCTAGTTAGTAGTCTTTACTTACTTTAATTGGCTCCTAGCTTGCTTCTTATGCTATCTTCTATGCTAGTTTCTCATTGATGCCATTATTATGCTTTCCACTTGATTATATCTACTTACACTTGATTTGATGAGCTCTATATTAGTATCATTGCATCCACGTGACTTGTTTGGAACTTTTATACTATCGTTGGTTATGGGAAGTTATGAGAGGAATTTTTGAGGATTTGGTTTTGGTATGAGCTATTACTTTCCGTTTGGTTTTAGGTATAGGTTTTATATGGTCACACTTATGAATTTATACTACATGGACATCTCTTGCATTGTATTCTTACACAGTTACATATTACTTTACATATGCATGAATTTCAGACTACCATTTTGATTTTGAGGATTTTGTTTACGACCCAATCACCGAGTAGCATTAATGGGTGAAGACGACACTAGTTTCCCACCAACCCTTGATGCCCTAGGGGATTTTTGCGGGCTAACCTTTGACGCTCTAGGGGATTTTTGCGGGCTAACCCTTGATGCCTTGGGAGATTTTTACGAGCTAACCCTTGACGCCCTGGGGGATTTTTGCAGGCTATATTGATCGATTGACCCATTTCAGTTCAGGACCTAATCATCGAGTGACATTTATAGGTGAAGATGACACTAGTTGCCCACAATCTCTATTCGAGATTTCAGTTTTTTCAAGGACCCTACATGGGTCATACAAGATTTCTGTTTTGTAGAGACCCTACATGAGTTATATGATTTCAGTTTTGTTAGAGGCCCTACGTGGGCTAATCTGTTGGATTTGTTACGAGGTGTTTTGACAAGATTTAGTTTAGGAACCCTACATGGGTTGAGTTGTTTTGATCCGAGGTGTGCTTTGTTGAAAACCCTTCATGTGTTACATGAATTTGAGAGTTGCATTAGACTTCTATGATCTTGCATCTGTTTTGGATATCTATTAGCTAAGGTAGCCTATTTGAGAAGTTCTAAGACTTAATTATTTATGAGTATTTTTAAAGCAAACATTGCATTGTACGTTGCACTTTTCTTACGAGCTACACATTACTTGTTTCAGTTATGAGCTTTTGTTGATTCTGCTTATGCACTTATGGAACCCTTACTAGATTTTGATTACTATTGTAGTTAGATCGACTATTATATAATTCATCTGTTCTAATCTGATTTCGTTATGTACTCGTGACATCCGATTTATTCAGTGGGACATTACGTATGTTCTCTCATGGGCTTTATAGCTTACCCATGTTTTTAACATCCTTTCAAATGGCGCTCTATAGTACGTGATCTTTCACATGTTCAGTTCAGAGAGACGGTTCGTGGGGATGGGTGGATCGTCCATGTTATTTCCTTTGTTTGTTTATTTTCAACACTTATGTATGAGACAGTTTAGATTTTGGGACATGATTTGATCTGGTTAATTAATAGTTTTACTTGAGGTGAAAAGCATGATATTGGCCTGTTTAGTTTGATGGATGAGACTAGCAGTTATTTAATATGATTATTGGAGGTTCTTGTTACATTTTGTTGCAAAGTTTAAAAAGTGTATGTTTGTATTCCGTTGCACTATATGGATGGATGTTAATATCTTATGAATATGTTTTCGCTGTAAATGTTTGGTAATTGATGATAGTAATTGGATAAAAGAAAGAAAGAGAATAATAAAAATATATATATACATGTTGCGAATGAGTAAGTTAAGTAAGAAACCCCTTCCGTAAGGAAATGGTAATGTCACACTTCGAGATCCGTGACGCCACGCACGTGCATTTTCATGTTATTACCTCAATCTCCGCGTGCAGGTTTCGGGGTGTGACATACACCAAATGACAAGGACAACTGAGATATAATCCTAATGGTAATGACATTACAATACTACTTATGGAATATATTTTTTTAATTAATCTTATGAAATATCTAACTTCTTATTCTTTAAATTCATGTTATACAAGGAAACGAAGGGAAAGTGAAAGGAAAAGAAAAAAGTGGTATATCAAAATTTGATACATGTGGAAACAAATACTTACATATTTAGAACTCATGTGACACATATGCGAGAGAAATTAAAGGGTTCATGACCAGCTACAATCAAAAGCACTACAATAATACTAAAACTCCCCCTTCCCCCAAAATCCCCAACTCCCATTTAACTTCTTAATAAATCAAGCTTATTAAAGATACAACTTTTAGTAAATGAAATGACAAAGAAGATAAGATGTCTTGGTAAATTGACAAGGTTTGTACAATGAATGAAATAAAAGTCTAAGGAAGTGGAGGATGATGATTAGCAAGACACAAAGATGAGGACAATTCATTTGTCTTACGGATAATGTATTGTTTAACATTATGAATAAGGATTTGACACCGGTTTATGGGAAACATTTGAGAAGCTCTACATGGGAATGAGTCCCACCAACAAGCTATATCTGAAGCAACAATTGTATGTGCTAATTAAAGATTGAGGAATGTGCAAATTTGTTGGAACATTTAAACATGTTCAACCAACTTTTGGATCAATTATACAAGTTGATGCCAAGGTGGAGGAAGAAGACAAGATCTTTTTGCTTCTTACCTAGCTTATTAATTCTTACAACAATTTGGTGACAATGTTACTATCCAGGAAAGACATAGCAAGTCTAGAGGATGTCACGACATCGCTTCCATCTAGTGAGATTAGGAGGAGGTCAAGATTTTGAGTTGGTTAAACAGGTAAAGAATTGCAAAGAAAGGTCATGAGGGGATCTGAGAGTAGAAGGTTTAAGTCTAAATCCAAAATAAATGGTAAGATGTAGTATCTTCATTACAATGAATATGGCTATGTTAAGAGGGATTGTTGAGAATGTGTTGACATAAAGAAAACTGATGATACCAATATAACATTGGCAAAGGAATGAGAGTACATTGGAGATGTTTTTACAATATCTTCAAAGGTATGCTCAATGAAATAATATTTGGATACATTCTAAGAGAAAAAAGACAAGTGTTATTTCTTTGGGTGATGGGACCACTTGTAAAGTCATGAGTGTTGGGATGGTAGAGATCAAGATGTTTGATGGGTGGTTTGTACATTAGGTGGTGTAAAATATGTTCCAAAGATGTGAAAAAATTTAATATCACTAACTAGTTAGATTCCATGGGTTACAAGTATTTAGCTGCAAGTGGAGCCTTAAAATTCACAATGACTATTTGATTATGACGAATGGTGAAAAGTGTGATGGTTTGTATCGTATGATGGGGAATACGGTAGTTGATGACGTTACTTTGACATCAACGGGTAATTAGAAGAGGGTGCACAAAATAACAAGCACTTATACAAGGTCTCTTTTGTAGTTGGGTTGAAGATAAGTATTATGGGTTTCTATGTAACAGACGATGGTGAGATAGTTCCAACAGTTAGAGATGACGAATTGAGATCCCTTTTTGGAGGTTAGAAGGTGAGTCAACTCAGGATAGCTACACATGTGCATTGGTCGTGTTATGATTGAATTGGATGGTGTCAATACTAAATTGATTTGATGGTATGCATAGTGGTGGTTTTTCAATGCCAATGGTTGTTTAAGATGATAACAAGCATGTTATTATTCAAGTTCAAGGTGGAGGTATGTTTCAAATATATATGACGAAAAGTTTAATAAGAAAGAAGAGTATTTTCTCCAAGGTGGTTCTAGAATGTGGGTTAAGGTGGAGTGTGGTGTGCATGTCACAAGATATGTCTTGACAAAGATACATGTAGAGCTGATTTTAATAAGAATTCTTCTAAGGGACTGAAAATAAAGCCAATGTGGAGATTTGATGGTCCTGACTTTATTTTATACAATTGGAGTTAAGACTCATTTTGAGAGTTGGAGTTGTGAATGAAGGCTCCATGGGAAAATGAAAACCTAATAAAATTAGGGAAAAAGAGTGAAAGAGAGAGGAGTAGACATAAGGGAGTTATTGGGGTCGATTTTCTTCAAGGATTGAGAATAAGGAATTGAGGGTGTAGAAGAGAAAATGGTGTGGATTTTTGGGTATTAGGAAACACACTTTTTGTACAGATTTCACATTCTCATAGTGAAGAAAGTTTTAATTCTCTCTCATGGACATAAGCACATCGCCAAATATTGTAAAAATCCTTATACTGTGTGATTGTTGATTTCTTTGCTACTATTTTATTCTTTATTGCATAGATCATGAATGATTTAGGCATATATCCCATTACGTGGAATTCCAGGATTATTCTTGTCAAGACCCAAATTACCCACCTCATGGGTAACCTAAATCACAACCTTATACTTCGTTGTTCTAATACAAACTTTGTCACGCCCCGAAAACTTAAACTAGATAGAAGCCCTAGATTTGGAGTGGACATTAACCTTTCATTCAAAACCTGATAAAAATCTTTCTATTTCTCCATTTTTATTACATTCACAAATGCGGTAGAATTTAAACTTCACAATCTTTAATCAATAACCATAGTTGAGTTTGACATTTTCTAATAAATCCATATCCATCAATTCAATTTAAATAGATCTTAAATAAATTCTCCAAATGAAATAAAATCCCATGATTAAATTAATTACAACCCATTAATAAACAAATGACATAAATCCATATAATTCTCCCTTTTAGCTAATAAAAGTCTAAAACAATGCTTGACCAAATAACCTAAGTTTTGAAAATAAAATTGCATAAACTAAATCTCCTAAGCTCCATCATTTTACCTTTGGAGTCTCTCATCTGCATCTAATGTGTTTCTTCAATCTAAAATATATTTGTCAACTAAGTGAGCTTGATAGGCTTCTAAGATAACCATACACAATATATAAAGAAACATGGGCTAAGTCCAACACAAATATTTACAAAATCAAAATACATAATCAAAGTATGAATATGTACAATTTGAAACATGCGTCCAACTTTTAAAATCTTACATGAAAATTGTACTTTTATAACAAATGAAAATGGAAAATAGCTAATAATTTACTTTCTTAACAGATACATTATGCAAAAATAAGCTTTTTATCATAAATAAAAGTCTATAGCAAATCGTAACGGAAATAACTGTTGAAAACTAAATAAATAGAAATCACATATACATATACTAAGACCACACATACAATCTTGTGAGTGGATTAACAGATAATAGTTCGCATCAATTATAAGGCCCGGTGACTAGGCACAATTGTTGGAAATGATTTTGAAAGTGCCCATATTTTATTATTGAAAATTTGACTGGGTAGACAGATTTGAGCCAAAATAAAAGTGGGACCCACAAGTTGTCTGAGGTAGGTCCACATGGGTTCGTGTTCATCTCAATGAAGAGAACAATGCCGTATGATTGGATGCTCCAAACCGTTATGGGTGAATGAGAGATTGTCTCTAAAAGTGCCTAGTTGATCACTGGTAAAACTGGTAAAAGTGTCAAATTTGAATAGTCTCACATGGACTAGCCCATAAAACTTTGTGTTCAGATACACTAATGTTGAATATAAGTTTGAGCACCAAAGGGCATTGCTGTTTTGTGGATAGGGGAGGACCTATATTTAAATACACATGCGCGTGCGTCGAACCAAACCAGGCCGGGTTGGGTTGGGTTGGGTCAATAAGAAAAATAAAATATTCTTTTTATTACTATTTTTTCTTTTGCTTTCTCCCAGATTCAGTTATGCCTGTGGGGGTGTGATTATTCGTGCGCCTTTTACAGTTTTGGTCATAAGGGGATGTGTTCATTCACATAGACACACATGTAGCTATTAAATCACCACTTTTGACACACGTCCTTTCATACGGACACAAAGGTGGCTATTAAATTGTACCTTTTGAACCCTTGTCTGTTCGGAACAGACATAAATGTGGCTACAAATTAAAATACATCCTTATGTTTTTGTTTTTATTCGAACAACAAAATGTGTGTCCCTATGCTTGTTCCGAACAGACATGAACAAGTCTATAAATAAATCGTCCCTCCTTCATTTTATTAATTCAATTGCAAATTCAAAATTCTTACTATTCCTTTAGGCATCATAGAGGATGTCTGAATTAGGCATATAGAGAGCATGATAGCGTGTTCGTGTTCTAAGAGAGAGAGTACAATAGAAGTTTGATTCGCCATACACAGATTGCAGTGCTTCTTCTGTGTGTAGTTGATCATTGTATCTTGGGAGGCAAATGCCCGAAGAGTTCGTAAGTACTATTGCGAGGGGTAAAATCTGTCTTAAGGACATAGTATCAAACACTAGCCTTAATCAATTTTGGGTTTGATTTATTATCATTTCGTTCAGACAAGTAAGTTATTCCTTTCATTTTATTTATATAAAATAAATATTTGTTGTTCACAGAATAATGCATATCATAGAATATAGAACAACAACAACAGTTCGCACCATTTATAAGGCCCAGTGAGTAAGCACACATATTTCACATATTAATGTAACCCAATGATTGAGTACCTGATTACACTTATTATAATCCTAATGAGGGACTGAACATATTTCACCTATTAATGTGACTTGGTGATTCGGTACCTGATTGCACCTATTATAATCCTGACAAGTGGTTTAACATATTTCACATATTAATAAGACCCAATGATTGAGTACTTGATAACACCTTTTATAATTCCAGTGATGGGTTGAATAGTTTGCATCTACGATCCAATGAGAAGATACTACCATTTAATCCCTAGTAATGATGAATCGAAATAGATAACAAATAATAGATAGCGATTCACACCTATTTGATCCAGTAAGAGGGTGACAATTAACACCTATTTTAATTTGGTGAGAAGACCCCATCATTTTCCTCTTGATGGCTAAGGGTGTTATATCATAATCGAAAACATAATTTATGATCTTCCAAATATAATATTTTTCATAAAAAAATCTTAGACAAGTGTTTTTTTGAGACAAATCGATTCGGATATCTTTCAAAGAACTTATGTAATATCATTCATATAATTTTCATGTTCTTAGCAATTTACATCCCTTTGAATGTAAAATGAAAATAGATTGCTTAGCCCACCTAAGAGCACATGAACTAATAATCTTCCCATAAAAAATAAGAATACTGTTTATCAGTCCAAAACAAATCTAACAATCTTTTTAAAATATTTATATTTTTAGTAAAGTCCATTAAAATCCCTAGAATTCAAAATTCAAACTAAACCTTTGTTGAAAATCCTCTTTTTACAATTTATGACGTAGAGAAAATAATCCATGGCAAAAAATATCAACATAAAATCATGTTTGCAGAGATTAATTAAAAAAAAAAACTAGTAATTTCATCAAAACTATTATTTTTCCAAGAAACCCGAGAATAAAACCGATGTATGTAATACAAATTACTTATGAGCTTCATAGGATTCAAAACAATATTTCTAAGACGTTTAATTTAAAGCAGAGGCATACGATGAAATCTTATTTACAAATCAAAGATTTTATCAAGGAAAATCTAAGAACCTACAAAGAAAACTGGTACATTCTGTAAGATTAACTTACACTCATGATTAGGAAACACAAAACATCTAAGAACCTAATAAGCAAAACGATGACATATTCTGTATAATCATTCACAAAACATGATTTCTCTTCAAAACAAAGATTATAAGATCCCAGTAAAATGAAGACAAATCGCATATCCCGTAAGTTACTGTCAAAAGTTTCATAAAATCTTCTTTGATTTTCCTCTCTTTATTGTTTCAAAGTAATAAATCTACCAAATCAATCATCAAACTTTTAATTATGAAATACAATCACATGGAATACTAAGAACAATTGATCTAAACATGAAAATCCTATGATAAACTAAATCTTAAATAAAAATCCCAACAATCATGTAGTTTTTGGCTTACCTCATCAATCTTGGGGTTCTCTTTCCTTTCTCTATTGTTCTTCACGTTCTTTAAGGTTTGATAGGTCTAACACACAACCTTAGAGCTCACTTGTCTGCACCATGACCATGAGCAACTGCAATTAGTTTCCTATTAACCTACTTGAAGGTAGAGTGGGTAAAAAATCTCTTCTAGTGATTGATATCCTCTTTGACATTCATCATATTAGTTTGTGGATACTAATCATTGATAACAAACCAACCCTCATTGAAATGGCGTTCTTTAAGGTTTGGTAGGTCTAACACACAACCTTAAAGCGCACTTGTCTGCACCATGACCATGACCAACTGCATTGACTCCCTATTAACATACTTAAAGGTAGAGTTGGCAAAAAATCTCTTCAAGTGATTGATATCCTGTTATTTCAATATTCTACATACATGTGCACTACACTATAAACTACGAAATTACTTAAATCAATTAAATGAAATACTTACTTGATTCGGATGATGAAAACTTCACTTAAGTAGATCAAGGCTAGTGTTAGACACTATGTC
>JAOXJP010097439.1:0-14493 GCA_025762735.1 Platanus orientalis | reverse complement strand
ATTTTCCTCTTTTCACTTATTAATTTCTAAGGTTTTAGTTTTTTTATTTTCATGGCTTTTGTTGTGAAGATGATGGGTTAAAGGCCTAACCAAAGTTAGAGGTGAGATTTAATCATTTCTAATTTTATTTTAGATTTTATTGCATTGTTTTAGTGGATGTTTTATTTTCTTTTGTTAATTGTTTAAGTCTATAAACTCTCTTTGATTTATTGTTAACTTCGGGTACGATAAATGCTTAGAAAATCCCTGTGACTTGTTAACAAAGTATATAATTACTCTACACATTCAATTTTGCAATTATTTTTTATGTTTTAACTGTGTGATCTTCCGGTTAGGTAGAATTTTTATTTAATTCTAACAGTGATAATTTGATTCAAAATAAATTACAAGTTATTAAATGGATCCTTGAAGCCTATTGTTTTCCTATTTTTACATTATTGTTGCTTATACGGTGTGGACACAACCTGTGTTGAATGCATGCACCCAAATTCCTATTGTTTTGGGTTGCCCATTCCTTGCAACTTCCAATGCTTTGATAATGGTAGGAATGGTGCCATGAAACTCTTTTTTGACAATATGACTTTAGAATTAAATATTTTAATATTTGCAAATAACCTGGGGATGTTGATGATGAGCATGAGGTAAATTTTGTTGAGACCGTTGTGTAAGACCAATTTTTAACATTACTTTTCTTTTATCCTTAAGGCCTATTTAGGTCACTTTAATGGTGATTGTATAATTAGTTCTATAAATCCGTTGTTAGAATCTACTCCATTGTTGGATACTAATAAGTAGACATGTTTTAAGGATTTGTCACCTCGTGATATCCCACCCACCAAAAAGAAAAACAAGAAAAAAAAATTGATAAGATGTATGTAGAGTTTTTTTTTTTTGTTTTTTTTTTTGTTTAGGGTACATTATTTTGTTTTTATTTTTTTTTTAAATTTTTAATTTTTTTTTTGTTTGGGGTATTTGAGCTTAGTTTATATCCATATAATGTTTTCTTGCACCTTCCATTTTTCTATGACTTCTCCATATCCATGATACTTCATTGTTGAAACATTGAGGACAATGTTCAATTTAGTTTGGGAGGTGTGGATTTGTGCTTTATTGTTGGGATAATTTTTGTTAATAGCATGGACTAGCATTCCTCCATCTTTTTAGATTAAAAAAAATTTGATTCATTTTTTTTCTCTTTAGTTATCATCTCCTTTTTGCTTTTAAAATATTAAATTCTAGATTATGAAGGCACATGGTGAAAAAAAAAATTCAGTCGAATTCTAATATTTTAAATATTGAATCCTTATTATTAACCCTCAATTAGTGAATCTTAAAAATTGATGATCTTTTGAAATTTCACTACACATCTGACTAATCTCTAGAGTTATGTTGAATTTAGTAATTGTTGATCTATTGATTTTATAATGTTTAGGGAAACCAAGTCCAGTGAATTTTGACTGTCTTATTCATTTGGTTGGTTGGGAAAGAAGAAAAGCAGAACTAGGTATAAACATGCTTTAAAAAGCAACTAATGAATTAGACCGGGTACACCAAAAAGGGTTAACTATTTGTGTTCTAGAAAAAAGTGTTGAATGTGATGAAAAAGTGTCAAAGAGACTGAAAAAAATGGTGATAGTTTCAATATTATTTATGTTTTTATAAAATAAGGTGAAAGTCGTTATAAAAATATGAGCATACTAAAATATCACAGATAAAGCCCATGAGGTATTAAAGTGAACGTCCAAACTACTTGTTAACTCGGACAAGTAGTTTAATTTAGAATTAGGTCCTTAGGTTAATCCAACCATCTCTTTGGTGATTAGGAGTTCACTTCTGCTTTAGAATATTGACCCTCTAGTTATTTGTCAAACTACACATGTACTCAAAGGCATTGTTTTGAAGTTTCTCTAATGGGATGTAAGTGATTTGAACTTTATTTTGATTTTTTTGGAATAAATGACTAAAAATCTATAATAACTAGTACTTGAGTAATTCTTAATTTGATATCTTGATTGATTTATGCAACAATTTTTTTTGTATTTTATTTTTTTATTCATTTATTTTGTTTATTTATTTTTTTAAAATATGGAGGATTATTGGTTATGTTTTACATTATTATCCTGAATAAGATGCATAAGTTCCACCATTTTAAGGATGATAAATTTCTCTTGATGCCCCAACTAGATTTTTTCATTGAGTGTGAAACTGGAGAGGTGCTTGTGAGCTAAAAAATTGGTAAGGTGTATAGAAAGTTTATTGCTCTTTATATAAATTTTGTGGGTATATTTACTACAAACCCTCATAAGTCAAACTCGTCCACTAAGGGTAACCTAGAAGTTTAAAGGCTTACTACATACACTAAATGCAATCAAGAATGCCTGCAAAAATGACAATTAGCTTTTGATTTTTTTTTCTTCTTTTTTCTTTTATATTTTATATTTTTTTTCAAGTTGCGTAAATTATTAGGGACTAGCAATATACTAGTTGAGGGTGTGATAATTGCTTAAAATTGTATAATTATCATAATTAAAATAAGCATTATTGAATTCGTTTTATGTGTATTTATATTAAATTATGTATTTCTCTTATAAGAACTCAAGAAAAGCTCATTACCAAATTCTACCGATAGAGATAAAGTCAAAAGATAATAGAGATCAACAACAACTAGTCCAATCAAGTGAAGATCAACCATTTAAGGGAATTCAAGGGTCATAATTAATAGAGAAGGATGACTAGACATTGAACCAGCTCATTCATGGATCAAACAAGTAAAAAACGTGTAGGGTTCATGTGCAAAAATATATTCATTTCATGTATATTTTGGAAAATTCACTAGAAAATGGGGTTTTAAGTCACTTGCAGTATTTTTCCTATAATGTTTGACTCAAAACTTGGATTAAAGCAAGGTTGGTGGAGTTGAAAAGAAGATTCAAAGATCTACAATGTCATGTTTCATGAAAGAAGACAAATTCAAACGATTTCATTGTCAAAAATAAAAGACAAGATAAAGCGAATTTGAAAATTCGAGAATTTAAAAAGTTTGAAAATCTTCTAGCCAAGGATCTCTCTCTGCTTTTTCTCTATAAAAGGAGAGCTGCTATAGATGAAATTATCACTTATTTTCTTCTCTTATCTTCTTAATTTTTAGGATTTTAATTTTTTTATTTCCATTATTTTTATTATAAAGATGATGGGTTAAACGCCTAACCAAGGTTAGAGATGTAATTTAGTCATTTGTAATTTTATTTTAGACTTTAATGCAATATTTGTTTTATTGAATGTTTTATTTTCGTTTGTTAATTGTTCAAGTCTATAAACTCTCTTTGATTTAGCATTAACTCTGGATAAGGTAAATGCTTAGAAAGTTCCTGTGACTTGTTAACAAAGTACATAATTGCTCTAAACATTCAATTTTGTAATTATTTCTTATGTTTTAACGGTATGATCTTCTCGTTAAGTAGAATCTTTATTTGAATCTAACCGTGATAATTTGATCCAAAATAAGTCACAAGTTATTAAATGGATTCTTGAAGCCTTAAGTCCATGAAGCACCACTAACTCTGGACAAATGATTAAGTTTTTAGCTAAACTTTATGCCTAAAGAGGGTTGTGTGTTTCACTCATGAGAGACACTTTCACTTGTATGAATTCAATAAATTCCAAACTTAAAATCTCATAACAATAAGAAGAAATAAGATTAATTAAGAAGAAAAGGAAAGAAGAAAGAAGTCTAGTAGGAGATCTTCTAAGTCTAGACCTATATATGCCTCATGCACTTGGATCTTGAGACAAAGAAACATGATCAGTGGGTTTCCATGAGAGAAACTCCACTTGGATCATGAACAGAACCTTGTCTGTGTGACTCAGTACATAACCTTATCTTCGTGACTTGGTATAGATTATTGCCTTATGCGACTTTAATAAAACAATGAATTAATGGGAATAATTTTTTAGTTAAACTAAACTGATAAGTTGTAAATAAATTTCAAGAAGTGGTTTTATGCATTAGTACGAACCCATTGAGATAAGGAGTTGAAGCTGAGCTTGGTTGTATCCATTGAAACAATAAAATAGATTTTGAAAATTATTCATTCTTTGGAGCTCAAAAAAAATCAGATTAGCTTTTGGGTATGTATGCTCAATCCAATATCCAATTGTTTGATATTATCAAAAAAACTGTTTGGCGACTACCTAGTAATTCATTCTGACTAATTTCAAGATTATGCCATCATGATGGACCTAATATATACAACCAAAGAGCCAAAATATATCATCACACATTCACAATCTACCACAATAAAGTATGCATACAAAAATAAAAATAAAAATAAAAAATATTCGGACGTTCTACTATTTACAATTGAACATATCAAAATACCATCCTGAAAAGAAAGAGAGAATAATACGGTCCCAAAGGAAAAACAAAAACCACAATACACAACAGCTGCAAGCTGCATATGCTGCAAAACAAGTGGGGTTAGGTCTAGCCTGATGTCAACAAACATCCTCCTCCATGAGATCCTTACTTGGTCCACGTAGTCATTTATCCAAATGAAAAACACCCCCAACGGGCCACTTGTCTGGGCATAAAATACCCGATTTACCCCGTGTGTGGAAGAGACAGGGAGTCCACGTGTCCCATAGTCAGCTACTCTTAAGAGACCTGGATACCTCGGTTATATTAAAAAAAAAAGTGATCCAACAAATCATCAATAATATCAAAAATCAATTCACTACATTTAATTCAATGAAACAGTTGACCTGCTACGTAGTTAAGTGGGCAACGATAAAACCATCGACCAAAATTTCTCTGCTTGAGGCATCTTCAAAATCATGTAACCTACACTACAATAATATGTGGAAGTTGGGAGTGTAACCTGTCATATTTACAATCAAACATACACTTTGCCCCACTTACGAGCTAAGCTTTTAGCGCCTATTGAAGCTCAATTAGCTAAATGAGCTCAACTGGAATCTTGAAGCTCGGTTTTGCGAGTTTTAAACAAGGTTCAAGCTCAGCTCCAAGCTAGCTTGGTTCATTGACAACCTTAATGTGGGTCTCACGTAGGCAGTCTGTTTGGGCTTCGGGCTTGTTTGTGGGCTGGAGTTTTGGGTGTTTGGTGGTCTATGGACTGGACTAGGTGCAATTGATCTTCTTGTTGCAATCGAGCCCAATTTATAGGTTTGGAGCCTATATATAGGCATGTAAATTTCTGTGTGAACCCTTGTTGATCACTTACACGTATTCGTTTTTTGTAACATAAAGAGGACTTAGATATCTTGTGCAACGTTTGTGAGGGTTTATATTGATTGAGTAGGGTTAATGGCTTGAGGGAGGGAAATCAATTAGACCGTGGAGGGAGTTGGATTAATGTAATCAAAGGGAGTGTCATGTTATGCCGGCGGGAGCACGGTGTGAGTGCACTGTCATTCAGTACTTGGGAGACATGCTTGCTGTTTCGGCAATGTGTCCAGTGCTGAGTGGAAGCACACTCTCAGGCATATGCCTCGTAGGATACCTAAGGGCTCAGTCAAAGGTGAGTGATTTTTGACACACAGATTTGTGCAACCGTACAGACAATCATGTTAGAAAGAGACATGAATGAATTCTCTGCATGAAATGCATATATATCTAGATAGAGAAATGAGGGACTTCGGTTTCTCCTGCTGCTGGTGGTGGTGGTGGTGGTCTGGGGATTAGTGAACATTACACACACACATATTCTCTCTCTCTCTCTCATATTATACGTATCATCTAATTGTCCAAAAGATCCTCCTGAGTTCTTTTTAAAGAATACAATGATTCCCTATTCAATCAATAATCATGATTCGCCGTACCCACTGCCATCTTAGTTGGACTCTATGTGGTTTCCATTTTCTAAATGTGATGACTGGACAACGCTAGCTTTGTACTGTGTCGGGTCATTAAATTACATCACCATTGTATACCAAGTTATAGTAATAAAATTATCAAAGATAAAAAATAAAGAGGAAGAAGTAGTAGTAGTAGTAATAGTAGTGGAGCATTGGTTAAGGAGAATGAAACCTTGTTAAGCCCATATGGTTGAAACAAGTACCCTGGGCACTACTGGCCTTGGCTGGCCTATCTAAGTTTGAATAATTTCCCCATCAAATGAAGACAATTCCCATGAGTCTCAAATCAACATGTGACATAACTCTGATAAAGGTATTTATGCTCAAGTTTTTTTTTTTTATCCTTTATATATTTACTATTTCACCCTCATCTATTCCTTATATTTACCAAAAATATCTCTTACCAGGCAGTAGTCATAAGTCATGTATTGGAGCTGGTGGGGTTTCTCTCCACATGCTCGAGGGCTTTAAAATCTGATGGGTGCAGCTGACCTTGTTAGTTTTGTTGACCTGGATGACTCTCAGGTATATAGATCAAATTTACGTAAGAGTGGAACGTCTCTGCTGCATGCGTGAAAGAATTATCACTACTGTATCAATAATCATCAAGAAAAAAAATCCTCTCCTACCAGCAGATTAATCTGTCTATGAGTCATCTCCTATACTAGCAGATTAATCTACCCCATAGGAAAGGATCTTCTATATTGACTTTTGGAATAGTAAAGAAGTTAGGAATGAGAGAATACTTCTCTTACATTAGAGGAATTAGGTCGTAAAAAAGAGTCCTTCGACTTCACGATGATAGAATGCTCGCAATAGCTGATGGGTAGTGAAGCATATTGTTCACAATGGTGGTAACTTGCAGCAGAATCTCTTCACAAAACAGTCCTTTGCGAAATGAGTTCTTCACGGTCAAGAATGGTTCGTGATGTAATGCAGTTTATGATTCATTTTCAGGTCACAGTACACAACCCTTCATGGTTCGATGTTTTTGCGATGCAGAAGCCATCATGGTAGTTAGTGGTTTCGCGAAGCCGATGCCTTTGCAATTCACCTAAAATTCATAAAAACACAAGTTTTCTACAGTTCTTTAACTTATTGTTTCTTTTTAAAACCAGTTCATCTAAGATAGAGAACGTGTCGTTATCATGCTTCTTGAAGATAGTCGAGGCCTCCCATAAAATGTAAGGGATGTAGGCAAGATAACTCTGAGATACAATCTTGTTTAGGTAGAACCCTTGTCTTGCTACAAAGTCGCACTCTTCCGCAAGACGAATGAACCTCATTGTTTCTTAGAGCTTGTGGTCTTAGATGATAGTTTTATCAACTCTTAGATTTTAACAAAATCTAAACAGCAGAACACATCTACGAACACATCACCCAAAGTGTATTCCACACAATGAGAATGGTTTTCTCTCAAAGAGATTTTCAAGTCTCAAAGGGGTACTCTCCAAGAACCGAAATGCCTCCTTCAAGAAGAGTGTTGTTCAAAGGAATACTCAAGTTCTAAGTCTCAAGCACACTCTCCTCAAGGAAGAAGGTGAGACCTTAGAACTTCACAAGGAATAGAGAGAGAGAGAGAGAGAGAGAGAGAGAAGAAGGGATGCACTTAAGGATGTTCTCCTCCATCAGAGTAGAGCTCTGGGAACACAAGGTTTAGGCCTTCTTCTTCTTCCTCTTCTCAAGCTAACTCTTCCCTCCAACAACTCTTCAACTTTAAGACTTTCACACACATTTTTGTGCTAAGCATCTTCTCTTTGTATAAAGAAGGAATCTAGGACTTTCTCATTCTTCACAATGACACGTGTCACAACAAGGAGGTCTCTTCATGATACAAGTGTCCCTTCACAAAAGGATTTTCATGATACAGAGCACCTTCACATACGATATGAGTTCCAAGGTGGTCAACGTTATCGTACACTGTTCCTGACTCACAGTATGTGAACAGTGTAGAAGTTTCATCATTGGGTGCTTCGCGAAGACCAAAGATTGATAGTGAAATTCTAAGTGCATAATCCTAGAAGGGGTGAATAGGATTTAATTAATTTTTTTAATTCTTTTACCCCTTTTTAATTTATTTAAGTTATTAGGTGTAGTTTAATTTTAGTTCATTTTAATTATTGCTCAATTGATGATGATTGCAAGTACGGAAATGTAAATAACAATCACACAAAATTCACACACTACAACACAAGAATCTATAGTGGTTTGGTCACACTAGAGCCTATGTTCACTTTCAACTACTTAATTTATTAATCAGTCACAGTGATTATAAAGGGATCAACAAACCTAATTTAATGTGCTTGGTGCCTTCGGTAAGCACGACCTTGGTTGTCTCTGAGCCAAGGTCTTACACAACATGCCTGGTGTCTCCAACAAGCATGGCCTTGGTTGTCTATGAGCCAAGGACTTACACAACATGCCTGGTGTCTTCGAAAAACACAGCCTTGGCTGTCTTCAAGCCAATGACTTACAATCTGTCAAATGGCGTCTCCGACCATTGACAAGTGAAGGGTTTAAATACCAAGATGGTTCTCAATAACCAAATATAGTATGCTTGGTGCAGTCAAAGGGAACGATGTCCCAGTATATGGTATGGCTCTCAATAGCCAAATATTCAAATGTAATCACCAAGGAAAACTAAGTCCCGATGTAAAGAGTGGCTCCTATTAGCCAAATATGCAAAGGGTCTAGTCTCTACTTCCACAAAAGGGAGTGTGTGAGTGCCTCTAGAAAGTAAGTAAACAAGTAGTCACACAATCGAGCAAGCTTCTACATAGGTAAATATAAGTGAAGCTCAAATGAGGCAATATCTCATGGAGATAAAATCTCCAAGGATTCACAAGTACTAGTGGTCTAGATACGTAATACAACCACAAAATAAACTATTAAGTAATCAAACTCCAAGTGTGAAGCAAAAGCTTTACCTTAACCCTAAGGTTAGGAGTTTGAAAGCTAGAAAGTGAAGATGTACCATCCTCGACCTTCCTCCTCTCTTCTCCTATAAAGGAGAACTCCTTTGTGACCTTAAGAGAGAGAAACATCTCACTTCTTCTTTGCAGTAAGATTGGTGAAAGTGTAGAGAGAGTGGAACTTGTAGAACTCTTTTTATTGCCCAAAAATCCCTTTTACAAATGCCCTTAAACCCTTAGGTTTAAAAGAGTAAAGTTACTCTTTTATAGAGGTCGTGGCTGACCACAACCCTTGGATGAGAATCATCCAAAATGGGCAACAAATTTGGAACATAAAATTCAATTTTGAATTGTTTCACCTA
This sequence comes from Platanus orientalis, assembly GCA_025762735.1. Lineage (NCBI taxonomy): Eukaryota > Viridiplantae > Streptophyta > Magnoliopsida > Proteales > Platanaceae > Platanus > Platanus orientalis. The sequence goes on along the minus strand of JAOXJP010097439.1, from coordinate 5,345 downwards.
GTTTGGAGCACTTCATTTATGTTGGAGTGCTCCAACATTTTTAAAGTGCTCCACTAGGAGTAGTTCTCTCAGTCGTGACAAACCAGAGAATTTATGGAGCGTTCCATTTTAAGTTTGGAGCGCTCCACCATGTTGGAGTGCTTCAAACTGGCAGGTGTGCAGCTAGTTTGGTTTGGAGTGCTCTATGCAAAATTTGGAGCGCTCCACCACCTTTGGAGCGTTATAAATTTTCCTGGAGTGATCCACTTTCCTTGGATTTCCACTAAATGGATCTTAGGCCAATTCTATCGAAGGGAAGGTGGTCTTGGGGGCCTAGATGGTCTCTCTAACTGTTTCTTACCCTCATTTACCTTTGCAGATGCAGAAGGATGCAAGTGATGTGAACTTGATGCTTAGTCCTCGCATGATCCATGTTTGCTTCCTTGGAGTCTTCTTGGTCTTCAAGAGTAATCTTCACATATTGTGGACACAAGAAACTCCTAGACTCTAGCTTGAACATGTCATAGTCTAGTCTATCAACCTTTTCTACTCATGGAATTTACAACATATACATTTACAGATGGGTTAGGTGAAGTTGCTTAAAATGGATGATGGAGAGAGGTGACAACACAAATATGCTTTTGGGATTCTAGGATCATTCACGAAAGTGGTAAGGCTGAAGGAAAGGGCATTGTCATACGAAGGACAAATAGCCATTTCGGGTAGGTGGAGGCAAGTGTATCCCAAAGTGACAGGCACACTGCCTGGGATTAAAATATCTCAATAATTCTCCACTTATTTTAATCAAAATATTTAGTGGTTTTATTTCGGGCTTTAAGTGAGGTCGCTACGCATAAGTAAAGGTAGCATTAACCTTAGACCCTTACATAGTGTAAACATGTTTTAGCATGTCTGAATTATGTCAATGGATAATTCCTTGAACTGAGTTTTTTAACAGCCAAGACTTGTCACACTCACAATCCTCTCGGCAAGGTCTTACTCATTCTCATAATTAGATTAGCATTTAAGGTTGTTGTTTTATCCTGGTTTACTTAGATTCTCTAGAGACAGCCTAGATTTCACAGGGAGTGACTAGCTTCCACCCTTGGATAGGTGAGTCTTCTATCAGAAGCTTTTGCAAATGTCAACCTAATCTATAAAACTCATTAAGAGAATCACATTTTCATCCTTCATTATCCATGAGGTAACCTCATAGGTAACAATCACATGTTGTATAGGAAATACTTTCTATTAAAACTACACATATCATTTACAAGAATTGCACTTGTAGGTTCATCATAGAAGGGACATATTTCATTAATTGAAATTGTGCTTACAAGTGGGTAATGTTTTAACATGTTTTTCCATTGAACCTTGATCTATGAGGTTGGTTTTTCATTAAACCTTGAGCAATTAGGTTGGATATCTAATCAAAATATACCTTATAGGATTTAAAGTCTCATTCCCCTTGATGTACTGGAGGTTAACTCCTTGCTCAGGCCTTTTGAGAGAGGGTCTACCAAGTTCTCCTTAGACTTCACATGCTATATGGCCATAATGCCATCAGCGTTAAGACCCTTCACATGATTGTGCTTTAGGTGTACGGTCTTGGATTTCCCATTATAATTCTCGCTATCCATCTTGAAGATGGTAGCTTGATTGTCCTAATAAATGGTTAAGGCTGGCATAGGCTTGTCCCATATTGGTACGTCTACCAAAACATTTCTTAACCACTCTGCCTCTTCTTTTACCAAAGATAGGGCTACAAACTCTGACTCTATTGATGAATGGGTCAAGCACATTTATCTTTTGGATTTCTAAGAGATTTCACCTCCTTTAAATGTGAAAATCCAAGTAGTTACTGATTTGGAATCATCTACATCAAAATTCTAGGTAGCATTGTTGTGTCCTTCAACGATAGTGGGATCCTAGCCATAGTGAATTCCATAATTCAAGGTTCCTCTTAAATACCATAGAACCATATATAATGTATTCTAATTCATACTCCTTGGGTTGCTAGTGTATCTACTAAGCATCCCTACTGCAAAAGGGATATCAGGCCGAGTGTAGTACATGTTATACATTAAGCAGTCGATAATCTATGCGTATTTGTATTGTGATACTCGACTCTTTAGGTTGTTCATCAACTTAAAGTTAGGATTCACTAGGATAGATTTTGGAATGGTTTCAAGCATATCAAACTTCTTGAGAACTTTCTCAATGTAGATGGATTATGAGATCATAATGCATTTATCATCTTTAATGATTTTGATTCCCAAAATCACTTTAGTAACCCCTAGGTCTTTCATGTCAAACACAAAAGATAGAAACCTCTTAGTGTCATTGACACAGTATTCATTAGTTCTAAAGATGAGCATGTCATCCACGTAAAGACTGATGATCACACACGACTTTGCTTTGGTCTTGGAATAAATGCACATGTCTCTATCATTGGATGCGAATCCATTGCCAATGATAAACTTGTTGTGCCACTATATGGGTGTTTCCTTCAGTTCATACAAGGATTTTAATGAGCTTACACACTTTTTTCTCTTGTTTAGACATAATGAATCCTTCTGGTTTAGACATGTAGATTTCTTCTTCCAGTTGGCAATTCAGGAAAACAATCTTTGCATCCATCTGGTGTATAATCAAGTTCTTTATAGAAGTCATGGCCAATAATAACCTGATAGTCGAGATTCTTGTAACTGGTGCATGGGTATCAAAGTAATCGAAGTTTTTTCTTCTTTTTAAACCCTTTAGCCACTAAACGGGCCGTGCACTTCTCAACTGTGCCGTCAGGTTTAAACTTCTTCCAAAATATCCACTTGCAACTAATAGTCTTACACCCTTGAGGGAGATCTACCAAAACCCACGTGTTGTGAAATAACTATATGGTTATCTTTGAGGGGGTGAGTATGATATTAAGATTGTTTTACCCCTTTTTGCAAGTGTTGGGGATTGATTTTATTTTGATTTTAATCTTCTTAAGAGTACTCCAAGTATGTGTGTGCTACAAAGTGTCTGCTCAAGTATTTTATCAAACAAGTAATGTTCAAAGGTAACAATGAGCATAAAAGTAACGAGACTAGCAATCACACACTTAATCCATTACAAAAGATTTATAGTGGTTTGGCACAATGGCCTATGTCCATTCTTCTAAAGCTTGCCATCAAGCTTAGGTATATTTCATTTAGATTATCTAATACGACCTATCTACTTGCACAAAGTAAGCTACACAATACACTTGGTGTCTCCAGCGAGTGTTGTCAACTTTCGGTGTCTTCAGCGAAAGCAAAGAAATATGAGAATGAATGAAAATGCAAATGAATGCAAAAGAAAACAAATATTACCATAGGTTAGTTGATGTTACTATTCTCACTAATGTGGGAGTGCTCCTTGTTGAGTTGGTTTGCCTTAGTATACCCACACTACTTCAAGATTTTGGTTCTAGAGCTCCTTAAGCTTAGACAACCAAAGAGGGGTTTCCTCTAGAGAGAACCAAACCACACTTTTCAATAAGATACTAGCTAGGTAGAGTAGAGAGGAAAGTAAGAGAGAGATTCTTGAATGACTGTCAAACTTTGAGTTCAAGCTGTAATGACCCCAAATCTCATAACCTTATTTAGGGATGAAACCGGCTCACTACTAAATGGGATCCATATTCTAATTGCTATAAATTTTAGCCTTTTACCTTTACCATAAATTTAACACAACATGCACAACATAGTAAGAATAATCTATCACTAATGTCATAATCTTAAAGGTGCAACAAAAATAAATCAAAATATATAAACATATTAAGTATCATGTTACTAATCTCCCATCATCATTACTTAAATCGAAAACCATAAGTCTCAAAAGTTAAACTTCAAACTTCATACATCCCATGATAGAGTCTAGTACAAAAGTAAGAGTCTAAAGTAAAATGAAAACTAATGAAAGAGGAAGCATTGGCCGCATGCCTCCCTTCCGACCTCTAGGCACTCTAAATAACGTATCTATACTAAACATCATCTAAAAAAATGGTATGGATGGGTGAGATCCATGGCTCGTAAGTAGGTACATAAAACCTACTACAGAAACCAGACGAGCAAAGCACAAATCTTTCAATACAAAATACTAAATATATTTTCATATAAGATACATACCAATTCTGAGCATATAGGCATGTGCTAGTGTACATACATCATTTACTAGACCTCACAAGATTTAAACATTTATTATCATGATTCTTCATATAGGAATTATTTATGGAAATTAACATGATTCTATTTATAATGACATTCTTCTAATATCTACATAAGGCAATATGCATGATTCTACCTATACATGACAATATGTACTTATAATCACATAGTAAATATTTCTTAACCCATCCGTATTAAAGATACTTAGTGTGCATTCCAATGAGAACTTCTATTCATTTCTCATACATAAATTGTACCTTCTTAATATGAATATGAATATGCATATGTAAATTATTTCAAGCTAAGCATGCATCATTCTTAAGCAATTAACAATCATAATAACACATTTACATGATGAGACACATGAAGTTCTGTTTTTATATTCAACAAATCTATCATTACCTTAGTACTTATCATTCACTATCTTACTTGTTACTTATCTCATTCATCATATTTTTACTCATCCCTTATTAGTTTCCATTGTCATTGTCTTAGTATTTACTTATCACTTTATCATATTCCACTGATCATTCCAAGTAGTTTTCATTATCCTTCTTTTAGTGTTCACTTATCATTATCTTAAGGATATATCTTCTTTTTTCTCAACATATCTTATGGGCTTTTATCTTCTTATTAAAGCATGTGTGATTTCACTCTTTTCTTTGTTTTACTTGTATCAAGGACTTATATTTTCATTAGTAACTTATGTATTTTCTTTTCTTTCATGAAACTTTTCTTCTTACATAATTTATAAGATTCTTCTTACTTGTGAAACTTATATGTTTTCATTTCCTTATCTTGATGTTTTTCTTCTTTTATATGACTTATAACTTTACTTTGATTTTGAAACTTATATGTTTTTCTTCTTTTTATAACATTCTTTCTTTCTTATAAACTTTTCTATTATTCTTATAATAATTTTCACTCATTTTATATGTATTATAAACTTTTCCTTCTTCTTTAACATAGTTTCATTCTTAATAGTTGGACTTTTAAGGTCATTTACACTTACTCATGTTTAGCATAATATTTGGTATCGCTTTCTTACACTTGTTTTTCATTATCTTACACTTGTTTACACTTCTCTTTAACTTATTTTACACTTTTCTTACACTTTACTTACATTTGGATTCACTTGTTTACACTTTTTTTTTCATTTACTTTACACCTTGACAC
>JAOXJP010097428.1:0-14493 GCA_025762735.1 Platanus orientalis | reverse complement strand
TCTTTAGGGATACGAGGGGACAAACAAAATTGGGTGTGGCAAATCCTTCCTCTAAATTAATAAAATATATTTATAATAATAAAATAAAATAAAATATGAAAATACATATGTAAATAACTAATATAATAAATAAAAACATTAGTTAAGTAATTGGATAAAAAATATTTTAAGTATAATTAAAAATAAAAATAATATATAAAGTAAAATAGAAAAATAATTATAATAATACTACAATGATTATAGTAAATTATAAATAATTAAATAATATTTAAAATATATGATACTATTTTGAAAAATAACATAATATTTTTTTAACAAAATAATAATGAATATAAAGATAAGTAAATAAATGGAATAAAAAAGAGGATAGGGGTTAGTTTTGATCAATTGGAATTGGCTGGATTACAAGAAGAGGTTGGGATTGCTTTCCCTATTTGTTGATTTGAATGGAGATGTCAGTATCGGGGGTTGTGCCAAAATTAGGTGCTTACAGGGGCAACTTCTCAATTAAAGAAATGACCACAAATGATTTTGGCAAAACCATATTTTTTGTGGCCAAATCATTAACCATCAAATGAAAATCATCCAATTGAGAAGCAACAGATTTCTTCCACTATTTTATAATCAAGAAATTTACCTACTGTATATTTATTTACTCCTACATTCTCTACAATATATTTCTTGATTAGATTATTCTATATTTCAACTGCAATCCCAAATTTAAAATAAAACATCATAAAGAGTACCAATCATGGCACTCAAAATCGCATGCCTACAAATTTTGTTTCCCTTCTCCTAAATTTATTCGGAATGGGATTTTGCAGCCTCATATTGTTCCTAATTTTCTTCAGGTTTTTCTTCTTTCAAAACAAAAGTAACTCCTACCATTTCAAGTAAAAAGAGAACTCTTTGTTGTCATCTCTTAAAATGAGAACCATTGAACGATTTTATTTTACTCACATCAGGAATCTTAGACCATTGCAAGAAATTAAATTTACAATAATTAATTGAACAAATCAGAGGAGAATATCACAAAATGCACAAAAATTTATTACAGAGAATCAAACAACAATAATGTAGAGAAATTACTACTACAAAAATCATAAATTAAATTAGACTTAAAAAGACTTATTGGTTTGTGCTGAGGCATGTCTGAAATGGTATTCGCCTCCCTTTAATTGGTACAGTAGGGTGTAGTAGACAACCGTCCTAGGATTCAACAACACATGTTTCTCCAACCCGCACAGTCTGAGAAGTCTTGTAGCAAATGGCAATGATTGTGATTCAAATTTGACTCGATACAACTTAAGAACTCTTGTTCTCAATTGTAGAGCAATACCAAAGAAACTTGCAGAGAAAATAAGAGAGGAGAAAGAGAGAAATTTTCAAGTAAGTAAAACGTCAAAACCTTGCCCTATATTTATAGATTTGAAAAGCCACTTGGAAGATGTGTTTGCAGACATTTTGACACCTTTTCGTTTATGAAAATCACTCATTAATGTCTATGGATGGGACTTGCGTCTTTGCACAAATCCCCATGAACAAATTCTAAAAAATTCATTTATTTTTATATTTGGAGGCCATCCCAATCAATCAGGCTCATCCTAGATCAATCGAGGCATGCATCCCAATCGATTGAGCTCACCTCAATCGATCGAGGTGGTTCCTCCCGATCGATTGGGCTCGATTGAGGTCACCTCGATCGTTTTGATAGTATTTTGAATCTTAAAATACAACATTCTCTCCTTTTCTAAGGTGGTTTTACTTTTCCCTCCTTTTTCCAAGGTTTACCTTATAACAAACAATGCCTTATTGTTTTCAAAATACCATGTTTGATTGTGATCTTCCACCTGAAGATCGAATCAGGATCTCAAGCTCCATAGCTAGGATATGACCATTATTGTCCTATGTCAAATAGAATGAAGAATTCTTTTATTAAGGCTACTTGGTCATCGATGAGATACTTCACCATGGCTAATACTGTTATCTATTCGGGTGACAAAATTGTCACTTGTTGTTCGGCTAGATTCCGAGCTCTCTTTACTTGCTCCATCATTTCACTCCACCGCCACCCTTACTGGAATTCTCTCTCCATGAGCAATACACTCCATTATTAGATTTTGCATATTTATTATCCTCTATTGCTTTCTCAGCAATGGAGAGAGCTAAATCGGGAATACCTATAAAAAAGGACTCGCACATATATTCTTGTATTTCAAGAATGGAAGAAAAGTTCCTTCATTCCTTTGTTTATTATCCAAACTAACCTAGGATTCACATTCACAATAAAGTTGTGATCAATTTCTTCAGAAGCTATTGTTTCTTCTTGTTGCTTGTTTTCCTCTTTTGATTGGCTTTATAATTGTGATGTTATAATACAATTCGATTTATCAAATACATTCGATGCCTTCTCTGATCCTTCAAAATTTGGATGTTTAAAGGGTATGAACTCTTCAAGGACTGGTCTCGACCCTTGGTTTGTCTAGTAGGTCTGTAGCTTTCAAGCCTCCATGGCTACAAAAATATATAAAAGAAATGAAAAAAAAATGATGAATATTTATGGCTGCAAAAATACATAAAAGTAAATCGTTGCTCTTCTACAAACCAAAAAAAAATTCATCTCTTTCTTATCTGATATCAAGATTCAAAAATATTGACCGTCTATACGACCAGAACCACATGAAAATCTTTGCCAGAAATGCTGATATAAGTGGAATGGGAGCCGATAAGAACTTCTTTGGTGACAATTAACCATCCGAAATTGTTGAACTCGCTAACAAAAATCCATGATCATGGATCTAGTAAGGGCATTCAAGAACTTGGAAAGGGATGATTAGGTGCTGGTGATTGTGATAACGGAAGCAGGAAGGGTGTTCTATTTCTGGGGTGGATCTAACTATTGCAGAGGATGTGTTTAAGGGATATGTTTAGAAAATGTGATGTGGGATGCCAGTAGTGGGCTTGTGTGTGAGAGGAAAATCATCAAAATTACACAAAGCAATGATTAATATAAGCTAAATTCCTACTCTCTAGAAGTGTTCCCTGGAATCCCAATTCAAGGTTCACTAAAAATCATATTAAGTATACAGAAAGTTGAAACAATATAACATTTAAAATTATAGCAAAATTAATGCAATATATGTCAACTTACCTACTCAGAATTAAGGTTGGTTAAGCATGTAAGTTTAGACCTAAAAGGAAACAAATTACTAGACTGATGGTTGAAAAAAGAAACTAATCAAGTAAGGAATGAAAATAAAAAACGGGTACTGCTAACCGAGATAAACAAAGTAGACTATAGGCTAAAATGCAAGCTGAAATAGAAAAATAAATAAATAGAGTATGATTAGATGGTGGTTGTAGTGGGGTTTAAGTAGGGTTGCTCTGTCTGACAACCAAAACAAGGGTGTTATGGAGGCCGACAGATAGGTTTAATGAATTATGGTTTCTTGAGTAGTGAAATAAAAGAAGGGAAAGAAGATGGTCGGACAGGTATAGAAGGGTTTAGATGGGTAAGGTTGATGGAATAATGGTGAGGGAAAGGTAAAACAAATGGGGGTTTTGTAGAGGGTTCAAGAAAAATTAAAGAGGGAGAAAGGGGAGAAATTAGAAAGAACCTGTTTATGGAAGGATTTTTTTAAAAAAGAAGACTGACCTAGGCCTCCACCTAGCTTTCATGAACCCTTGGTTGAGACCTTGGGTAAGTACTCTTGGTTTTTAATGGCAGCAAGAGCAAGTGCACATAGCTGAGCAAAAAAATTATAAACAAAAACAATAATAATATATTAAAAACTAGCACTATCGTGGGTTTTATAAAACCCTAACAAAGATTCCTAAATCGACAATGACAAATCTCAAACCTATTCTAATTACACTAAAAAACCTTAACTCCTAATCACTCTCTAATTAACTACTATAGCCACGTGGATCCATGTAGGGTCCACCTACTCAATCTACTCGTCGGTCTGGATCTCCTCTTCCTTTAATGAACCCACCAAGCACCATCTCATGGACTGATGTCCTCATTAACTATCCCCTCCTGGGAAAGATTCACCTCTGGTGAAATAAAACTTTGGTATCTCTCTAGAATATCAAGAGCAATTTGCTGCAGCTCCTCTTGAGTCAGCCATGAACTGCCATTATTTGGTCGATGCTTCCACTTGATAAGGTATCTCTGATATCCACCGTGTCTCATGGAAATGGTCTGCTCATCTAAGATGTCTACAATCTTCTCTCTCTGTTGTGGTAATGGTGGCGGTGGTGGAACAAGCTAAGGAATCTAAGCATAGGTAGTCTAATGATCTGTAAAAGGGTCAACAAAAGGAGAAGACTGGACATGGAAAGGGACTAAGTCCTCAACATTGAATGTAGAATTGATCCCTAGCTCAAAGGGTATATATCAATAACATATGCATTAGTCCCAATCTATTTCAAAATCTTATACGGTTTTGAACTTCTTGCATGTGGCTTCCTTGTAACTCTTGGCAAGAATGACTTAGCACATAATCAAAACATTATTGAATCCCTTATCTGAAACTCATGGTGAACATGATGAGAATTAGCCAACCTGAAGGAAATTCTCCTTCTGATTTCCTTGTGCAGTAAGTGTATGTGTTGTGCAAATGCGGATGCATACTCAGATGGTCTATGGATAGCTGACATATGGATATGGTATATAGGTGCCCAAGGCTTATAACCTGTGACTATCTCAAATGGACTCATGCCTGTGGACCTATTGACAAAATTATCATATGCATACTCAACTATAGGCAATATAGTATCCCATGACCTAAGATGATCACCAACAAGATAACACAGGAGACTACCCAAGCTTCTATTTACTACTTCTGTTTGACCATCGGTCTAAGGATGGTAAGCAGATGAGAATTAGAGGCATGAACCCAACATCTTCCATAATGTCTTCCAAAAGTAACTAACAAACCCGGTTAGACAGTATGGACTTAGAAATCTCATGCAATTTAATAACCTTGTTAAAGAATAACTTGGCCACTTTAGAAGCATCAGAGGTTTTGGAATAGGATATGAAATTAGTCATTTTTTAAAAACAATCCACTACTACAAAGATGGAATCATGCTACCTAGGGGACCTATGTAAGCCTAGTATGAATTCCATACTCACATCCTTCCAAGGAGTGTGAGGAACCGACAAAGGAGTATATAATTTAGAACTCTGCTTTCTCTGCTTTGTCAATTGACAAGTCTAGCATTATTCTACAATATTGGTCATATTCCTCTTTAGATTAGGCTAGTAGAACCTATCTTCCACAAGAGCAATGATCTTGTCTCAGCTAAAATGGACATGTCTCCCGCATGCAATTCCCAAACAAGGAAATCAGATACTGAGGTATGGGAGAATACACAAGCGAGTGCCTTTAATGAGATATCCATCTTGTAAAACATAATTTGTAGGCCTCTTAGATGGATCACTCTTCAAAGATATATAAAGCTTCCTAAAGTTTGGGTAAGATTCATAGTCTTCTTTTAACCTCTCAAACCCAGTTATCTCAATACTCATTAAATGCAGTAAGACTATCTTTTGGCTTAAAGCATCTATTACCTTGTTTTCCAAACCGGTTCTATGTTTAAGTACAAAGGTATAATCCTGAAGAAATTCAACCCACTTGACATGTCTTGAATTAAGTTTCTTCTTTGAACCAAGATATCGTAAGGTCTCATGGTCCAAAAATAAGACGAATTCTTGTGGTAACAAATAATGTCTCAAGTACCTTAGAGCTTGTATGACCACATATAATTCCTTTTCATAAGTAGAGTACTTTTGTTTGGCTTCATTCAGTTTTTTGCTAAAGTAAGCTACTGTATGGCCTTCTTAGATCAACACTCCACCTATACCAACACTAAATGCATCACGCCACTTAAAATACTTTTGGCAAAGTTTGAAAGGTGCATGAAATGAGCTGTAGTCATCCTCGACTTTATCTCCTTAAAATCTTTCGATGTGACATCAGTCCAATTGAACCCCCCTTTTCTAATGCAATTTGTAATGGGAGTGGTCATTGTACTAAATTCTTGAATGAACCGCTTATAGAAAGTGGCTAAGCCATGAAAACTTTTAACCTCATGAATATTAGTAGGCTCTAGCCACTTTACTATAACTTTAACCTTTTCAAGGTTAGCAAACATTCATTCAGTAGATACGACGGACCCTAAGATCACTTGAGAAGTCATGAAGGCATACTTCTTTAGGTTTTCATATAACTTCTCCTTTATGAGAAGATCATAAACCTTTCTCAAGTGGATCGGGTGTTATTTTTTGTTTATACTATAAATCAAGATATCATCAAAATACATAACTAAGGACTTGCCAATGTATAGCCTCAACACCTGGGTCATAACCCTCATAAATGTACTTAGAGCATTTGATAATCCAAAGGGCATGACTAACCACTCATAGAGTCTATCATTCATCTTGAAGGAAGTTTTCCACTCATTTCCTAGGCGTATGCGAATCTGGTGGTAACCACTCTCAAGATCTATCTTTGAAAAGATAGTGGCACTGGGCACCATATCAAGCATATCATCTAGTGAAGAGGCCAGCTTGCTAAGTTGGTAAAGTCTCTAGATGTCATACCAGAGACCTGGGTTCAAAACGTCTTCACCTATTAATAAATTAACCACTAACATTTACCTATTAAAAAGAGTATATCATCAAGCCTAGGGATGGGAAACCTGTAGCATACCATAATTTAATTGATAGCCCTGTTATCTACACATTCTCCATTAACCATTTTCTTAGGTGTAAGGAGTGCAGGCACAGCACATGGGCTCATCTCTTCCGGATGAATCTCTTACGAAGTAACTCATCTATTTGCCTTTTCAATTCAGCATGTTCATTAGGATTCATTTTATAAAGAGGTAAGTTGGGTACTGTTGCACTTGGAACCAAATATATGACATGTTGTATGTCATGCATCGGTGGAAGCTCATCTAGTAGATCCTTAGGGAACATATCCTCGAACTTCCTCAAAATACTTGTTACCTTAGGAAGGTGCTTAACTTGAGATTTAGGAGAAGCTTCTTTAGTAACCAAATAAAAAATTATGGCTTCTTCCTTTATCTCTTGCTCAAACTTTTTCGAGCCAATAATGTGTAGGTCCTTTGTCTCATTGTTCTTGACATTCTTTCCCTTTTCCACTTTATTCTACACCTCAGGCTCTACCTTTAGTGGTCATAGAACTAAATTGAACCTTCTGCCCTTGAAATTGAATGAAAAAGTGTTAGATCTATCATACACTGTCACATCCATATCATACATCCAGGGCCAACCAAGTATGATGTGGCCTATATCTATGGGTACCACATTGCACCATAAGGTGTCCTTGTATGAAACAAAATCCATGAGAGCCTAACACCTATGGGAAACAGGAATGGATGATGCATCCACCCATGGAACTCAGTAAGGTTGATGGTGGAGAATGGGTGAGAGCCCTAGGCGGTTTACCATGCTAGTAGAAACTACATTGGTGTAGCTTCTACTATCAATGATAACCTTGCAGCTCTTCTCACCACACTTGCCACTGATAGAAAAGATATTGGTCCTATGCTAGTCATCTTTGAGCTTTTGTTGGGTGAGAGCACACCTTACCACTAACAAAGGTAGATCAAAGGAAAGAGTGTAATAATGTGACTTTCCAAGATATGATACACATCCCTCTTCACTTGCCAACTCCTCATCACTGGGAGTAATGTAGCCATAAAAAATTTCACTCTTTAAGCTCACGGTCTCTTCCTAATCTATAATGTCATCTTCCTTACCATCTCTCCCCTCTCTAGTGCCTTCTATGAGTAATTTGTTCCTCTTTGTGGGACATTGTACTCCTATGTGACCACGACCTCCACATTTAAAACAAATGTTTGATCCATTTGGTCAATGCTTTCCTTTAACAACTCCCTTACCCTTATCAAACTATGGGTTGGGTCTAGAACTACTAGATGGACCACAAGAAGATTGTTCCCTAACTTGAGGTCTACTTGAAGACATACCAGGTTTATGAACCTCAAAAGTATGTAAGACGCGCAGTCTCAAGTAATATTCCAACTCTTGACATAACCTATAAGCTTCTTCTGGGTCAGTCACTTGATAGAGAATTAGTTCTTTCTGGAACTCAGATAAAAGTCCAAGTCTAAACTGACTTAAGGTGGTAGAAGGATCCTCAGTGATGTCGCATCTTAACATGAACTCATCAAAACGGGCAATATAATTTGTAATAGACATGTTACCTTATTTTAATGAATTTCATTGATCCAACAATCTTGAATGGTAAAATGGAGGAAGATATTTTTCCTTAAGCTTTTCCTTTATACCATGCCATCAGTCAATTGGATCCTAGCATCTTAACTAACGTTGGCGCTTTACTATTCTTCGGTAAAGTCTTGCCTGGCTCATCAATTTCATCTTAGCAAATTAGATTCTCTGGGCTTTTGACAAGTCATACCAATCAAAATTAACTTCCATCTCAGAAAAACAATCTAGGAAGACTTTTGGGTCAAGTCTACCATTAAGGAAGGAGCTTCAACTTTAAAGGATCTCATCACAGTATCATCTTAACTCCCCAGGTTAGGGCCAACATTAGGTGGGGTTCTAACTCAATCCCTTTGGTGATTATCAGTTTGGCCTTGGTGTTGGCCAAGCTTTGATTGATTGCCTCCTTCCATAGAGTTCTTACTTCAGGCTTGGTTAGATTCTAAGGCCTCTAACCTTTGGGTAATTCCTCCTAGTTGGGCACTAAGTTGTTGTATAGCTTAGGCAAGATTAATGTTTTCCGTGACCATCTTGGAGTGGTAATTAGTCCCAAGTCGTGTGGGCATGAACTAAAAGAAACTCCAAAGGTATGCGACCTATTACTGCCTAGATGCAATGCTTTACACACAAATCGGAATATGATATGCAGGACTAAAGTAAAGATCACCTAAGAGGACTTATGTAATGCTGGAAAATTTTCAGAATATAGCATGCAATGCTTACACTACCATGCAACCTACTATGTAACAAAAACTAAACACCCTATGAACCTAGGCTCTGCTACCAAATCTGATGCAGGATGCTAATAGTGTGCTGGTGTGTGAGAGGAAAATCATCAAAATTACATAAAGCAATGATTAATATAAGCTAGATTCCTACTCTCTAGAAGTGTTCCCTTGAATCCTAATTAAAGGTTCACTAAAAATCAGATTAAGTATGCAGAAAGTTGGAGCAATATAACATTTTAAATTAGATCAAAACTAATGCAATATGTATCAACTTACCTACTTAGAATTAAGGTCGATTCAACATGCAAGTTTAAACCTAAAAGGAAATAAATTACCAGGTTGATGGTTGAAAAATAAAAAACTAATCAAGTAAGGAATGAAAAGAAAATAGGGGACTGCTCACCAAGATAAATAGAGCAGACTAAAGGGTTAAACATAGGTTGAAGCAGAAAAATAGATAAATAAATAAATAGAGTATGATCAAATGGTGGCTGTAATGGGGTTTAAGTAGGGTTACTCTATCTAATAGCCAAAACAAGGGTGTTATGGAGGCCAACAAATGGGTTTAATGAGTTATGGTTAATTGAGCAGAGAAATAAAAGAAGGGAAAAAAGATGGTATGATAGGTATAAAAGAGTTTAGTTGGGTAAGGTTGATGGAATAATGGTGTGGGAAGGGTAAGACAGATGGGGGTTTTGTAGAGGGTTCACGAAAAATTAAAGAGGAAGAAAGAACCTATTTTATGTCAGAAAAAAATCTTCAAGAAGACTAACCTAGGCCTCCACCTAACTTGCATGAACCCATGCTAGTTGAGACCTTGGGAAACCACTCATGGTTTTTAATGACAGCAAGAGCTAGCGCACACAGCAAAGCAGAAAATATTTAAGAAAAAATAATAATAATGTATTAAAAACTAGCACTGTCGTGGGTTTTATAAAACCCTAACAAAGATTCCTAAATCGACAATGACAAATCTCAAACCTATTCTAATTACAACTAAAAAACCTCTTTCTAATTACAACTAAAAAACCTCATCTCCTAATCACTCTTTAATCAACTACTATAGCCATGTGGATCCATGTGGGGTCCACCTACTCGATCTACATCGCTAGCCTGGATGTCCTCTTCCTCCGATGAACCCACCAAGCACCATCTCGTGGACTGGTGTCCTCATCAACATGGAGAATAATCCCACGTGGTAGATGGAGCAGGGTTAGATCCGGTTGGTGTCACTTTTTTTTCTTTCTAAAAGTGATGGCAACGCATTCTCCAATCACCATAGATGGGAATGGTCAGAAGACATGGGCATGATTCCTAAGGGGAAAATGATGGGGGTATTTTAGGGTTTTAAAATATTTATTTTTTATTACCTGTTTTGCCCACCAGTTGTAATACGTGTCATCATCAACTCATGGAGGGGGGAATTGTGTCCGCCTTCCCCTTATACGCTAACCTCCACTAAGGGTCAAGGGGGCAGATACATCAGCGCCAAAAGTGATTTACACTTTTTTTTTGGGGGGGGGGAGGGAGTGTTAATTCTAAGATTTTTAATCTCATAATATGGGCTTACATAGATGAAAACCCTGGATTTAGTATAAGTGGATTGGATAAGCCCATTAATATTATGATCACATGCTATATATAGGGCTATGGTACACCTTGTAGTACTGTATCAGTATTTATGTGTTTTGATAAGCTTAAAAGACCGAAGAGTTTTGTAAGAACCATTTCTTTAAAGAACTTGTGTTTTCATAAATGATACATCTTCTCTTTTTCTCCAATGATTGCATCTCTTCAAAATGAAGAGATGTGTAAAGGGAAAGAAGGGGTGTGATGGGTGACTCTTCCAACTCTATTTAAAGAAGTCTTGGTTCCTATTCTTATTATGTTGATTGCAACAAGTTATCTTATCAACAGGTTGCAAAAGAAGAGTAGGAGAGAATAGAAGACAAAGACAATCATAAGGCTTTTAAGGATTTCAATGGCAGGTACATTTTATTTTAGTTTTTCATGTATTTTCTATTTTGAAAAGCATGATTATGTTGTTTTAGACATGTAAATGTCTTACAAGTGGTATCAGAGCCAGTCAAGTTGTTTGTGTGGTCAAGGTGTTTAAGTTTTAATTTAGGAAATTTAATCTTAAACTAGCAAACATCTCCTATGAACATTAATGATGAACAGTCAACCTAACACCACCAGTCCTTTACTCAATCAGACCTCCAATTGTATTAGTTGCCATCCAAATAGATGTGACTGTCTCACTCAAACATTACAAGCATGAATGCCTTGTGGGTAGTTCGGTGGGTGGGTGACTTTTGGACTGAAACGGAAGGTGTGCATTGGATTCGTCAAAAGTCACCTTATGCCTATAGGTATTTGTTTGATCTATCCATAAGAAATTGCACGGTGTGTATTTGTCTGATTTTTGGAGATCGACGAGGGAAACTTTTGATTCAGTTTGTATGGTAGGGATGAAAGACATGATGGTTAAAATAAAAAAAAGGTTTAGTTTTGGTGTTAATGGCAGAAAGGAAAAGGTTGAAGATAACCCATTCTTTTACGATTCTTTAAAAAACTATATTTTTTTATTTTTTTATTCTTATTTTCTCCTAGTGTCATCTCTTCTCACTCTTACTAAAATTGTTAAAATGCACCCATTTACAAACAATCCAATTGTTACTTTTACATTCAGGATGACCGTTAGCAACCATTGCCATCAATCCAACAGGTGTCTTTTCACTTAGGGTTAAACGTTTTGCCAAGTAAAAACATTTGAGACCATTTAGGAGAGATAAGATTGTAAGGTATTTCAATCTTATTGGAGCGTTATCTTAAAATCTTCTTCAATGCCCACTAAATTCAATCCTATTTTTACTTACAAGCATAGAAGAAGTGGTGGACAGTTTTCGGCAAAGAAACCTAAACTGTTGACCCTAAATTATTGGTCCCACCACCTTTGTTTCCATATAGTTCACATCATCTTGTTGAAATGGAATCCCGAAACTTTCCATCTAACGACCATTACTTTGGTTGTTGTTTTAGTTTCCAACGTATCACCAAGAGACCTATTGTCCTCTTTATCATAGAAGCCCTCTACCTCATGTTTTAATGTGGATTGAATCTTTGTTTGTTAATGTCCTATTAGTTCATATATCACCAACTTTTCAGCATTACATAGGATAAGTATGGCCTACGTATACAGTAGTGCAAATGCTATAAAATTTGGCTTCATCTACCTTATCCTTTTACGTATATACTTATAATATACATATAAGGTGTTAGGTCCCACCATTGGGGTGTGTGGCAAACATGGAAGTGAATATAATTTTTTATTGGTCAGTATACTACATCAGGTTGTGTTACCGTATGGATTAATCATTAATCTCAAGCCCAATAAAATAATAGTTGTCTCTAAGCACAAGACGTGAGATTTTAGTCCTATGTAACCTATTGGTTGGGCCTTAGCCCAAGATTTCAGAAACCCCAATAATCTAAAGATCAATATGATCTTTGATCTACATACAACCGTATATGACCCATGTTGATCCAGGGCCAAAATATGGCCTAAATGATTATTAGTTCTATAAATAAATTATGATAATTTGTTGATTTGATTTATTTCTTTTAAAATCTTGGTAATCATGTAGTCGTTGTATGTTTCCTTGATCCATGTTACTTATATCATATTGAAATTTTTTATTATGTGTGTGAAATCATATCTCCAAATGATTTGTTTAGGATATTAATTAGTTGTGTTTGTCACCATCGTGACCACAACTAATTAATTTAATTTTGAATCATGTAACAGGTATTTGTTTGTTGGACTGCACAATGACAGTATCTAGATCTATAATAAATAGTTGATTTGCCCGTCAATAGTCACAATTTTGATATGGTTTAAGACATGATAAAATAGTTTGAAATGAACAAAAAAATTCTTTAGAAATCCATCTATCTGTCGGTATTGGATTTTTATTAGTTAGTTTTATTGTTAAAATTTAGCATATTACAATTTAACCCGTTGAAAAGAATTATAATGAATGTGGTATGTTCTCATTTGAGTTGGTGTTTAGTTTCATTTTTCACCACCCATAAATATTGAATTTCATTATATTATTTTTAATTTGATTTTGATAAGAATGACAGTTTATATATATATAAATGTTTTTATTAAGAAAAAACAATAAGACTTTAAGAAAGCTTAAGCATATAAATATTAAGTATCTTGTTCTTTAAAGTGTTTGTTGAAAATATCAACACACCATTGATGGATGCTAACCCCTTGACCAAGGGTTTATCTCCTAAATTGTTTAAAGAATTTGTTTCTTTAATGGAAATAATAAAATATTTTGATGTTCTTGGTTGGTAAAGATGCAATGTATTTACAGACACTTAATTTATTCTTTTAAGATCGTTTAATGGATAATTATGCATTTCATTTGTGTACAAAATTGCAATTCCATGATCTCAATTCTTTGTCTTTTTGACAAATTAAGAGGACCATTTGAAAATGAACATGAATGATCACATATACATGTCATTTTCATAAAAACACATGAATGTCTATGTTATTAAAGATATTAGTATGCGTAATCATAGATTAGTCATACATTACAAAAAAATATATAGATTACTATGACTCGATATTGATATTTTTAATGAACTAGATCTTGTTGAGGTGTGCTCAAAATCTAGTAGTTGATTTTTATGTATATATTCGTTTGTTTTAAAAAAAAAATTGAGTTGGTCACTCACCAAAATATTTTATATTTGTTTTTTTAAAATAATATAATAATATTGATCTATGTAGCCTAAGTGGGAGAATGTAAGATTTTTAATCTCATATATGGGCTTACATAAATCAAAACCCTAGATTTAGTATAAGCAGACCTGTTAAGCCCATTAATATTGTGATCATATGGGATATATAAGGCTATGATACACCTTATAGGACTGTATCGGTATTTATGTGTTTTGATGAGTTTAAAAGATTGGAGAGTTTTATAAGAACTGTTTCTCTAAAGAACTTGTCTTTTCTTAAATGACACAACAAAGAGATGTGTAAAGAGAATGAATGGCTGCTTTCAACTCTATTTAAAAAGGTCTTGGTCCTTATTCTCACTATGTTGATTGTAACAAGTTATCCTATCATCGGGTTGCAAAAGAAGAGTAGGAAAGAATAAAAGACAAAGATAATCACAAGGCTTTTGAGGATTTCAATGGTAGGCATATTCTATTTTAGTTTTCCATGTATTTTCTATTTTAAAAAGCATGATTATGTTGTTTTAAACATGTAAATGTCTTATAAGTGGTATCAGAGAAAGTGTAAAATAAATTTAATACAGTTAAAATGCACAAAACCTACTACCCATGGTGGAGAAAATCTCAAAAAGTAACAAAAAATGAATAGTTTTTTTGTATTCATCATTGTGGAAAACAATGTGATGTTCCAACTGTTCAAATGTTTTTTTAGCAGATTTGAAT